>PVJA010000430.1:0-134232 GCA_004027025.1 Myocastor coypus
TGACTTTGCAGACAGGGCAGAATGCTAAATTTGCCATGCTGAACGTTCAAGAAATGGACATTTTGGAAAGCCCTGAGCATTTACAGAATGCCTTTAAATTAGCCACCTGCTCCATGGCACCTTATATGGTGACTCCCAGATACCTTAGTTTTCACATGAGCACACAGAACATGTAAATGCTAATATCTTGACCTGTGGTTGGCACAGCAGTGGTGCACATATCCTAATGAAAAATGACATGCTGGGCTCTCCAACCAGGAAGACACTCTAGGCAGTAGCCTCAGGAATAAGTGACCTTTTCTACATAATTCAACGTGAGGAATGGCGAATTCTAAGGCTTCCTGTAAGGAAAGCCCCTAATTTCAGAATAGGGAGTGTTTCTAATTGCCTCAAAATGTGGAAATCTTAGCATTTATTTTACTGGGTTTTTCTTGTATTTTTTTAGGGAAGGGTCTACAGGGTGTTCAAGGTTTTACTATGTATAGTGATCGGCCTGTTTACAGCCTCCCAAGAGCTGGAGTTACAGGCGCGTGCCACCATGCCTAGTCTCAATGGACATCTCAGTGCACTCGGGGGTGAGGCCAGCACAGCAGGCAGCTGGATCGAACCTCCAGCCCCTCTCCTGCTTGTAGCCATTTTAATCTCCTGAGCTCTTTGGCTGGCCCACTAGCATCTATTTTAGAGCTTGCAATAGGAAGGGGGTTTTTGCCTCTTAAAGAAACACAAGAAAAGAACTTAGATATTTTACTAATGTCTCACTGTTCTCTTCACAAAATGAAAAATAACCTTTCTCTGTCACTCTTAGCTCTAATACTTGCTTCTAAAACTTACTTTAAAATATACTGCAATAGTTTAATGTCATTTCAAAATGCATTTTTTCCTAATAATCCAAAAGGTATATTCTGTCAGAACAAACCAGTGGTCCCCACAGATGTGAAGCTCAATAAGTCATTCAGCAGTACAGGATTTACCACTGGCCAAGATACTATCAGCCAAGTAGTCAGCATTAGCCCATGTACCACTGTGGGCAACTGGGCAGACCATCAAAGAACAGGTATGAGGAGAACGTCATGAACAGTTGTTCTACAGTCACTGAAAGTGAAAACTAAACAACAACATCATATGTACTATAAAAAAATGTAGAAAAAAAGATTTCTGTAGTGACAGATAAATCTGATTTTTATTGGAGAATAAAACTTAGGTTTCGTTTTATTGACTCAAGGTGTCTTTATCCTAATATGCCAAAAATCTGTTTTTACTTGCCTTTGTCCCCTTTTTTGTATCAAGCAAGCAAACAAAGAGCTCTAACTCTTCTCCCTGTAGGCTATCGGGTACCTGGGTTCTCATTTCCTACACATGCTGCCTTCCCTGACTCCATGTTAAGGTGGGTTATCAGCATGGAGGTGGCACAGTATGAATGACCTTTCACTAATCACTGCACCACAGCAGCTACTAGCACAGCTCATTATGAAAAGGGATCCATCAATGAGCTGCCTTTCAAATACAGTCAGACTCTGACTTTCTTGGGAACAAAGATTTATACTTTTACATAAAAGCTTCTGACATACAATTCTGTCAACTGGTATACTAAAGCATAAAAGGCACCCTGTTAATTTTCTGTCATTATCAAGGGACTACAAACTGTCAAACATAGGCCTCCAAACTTGGCTTTCATTATGGAGGTCAGAACATTTTTATTGAGTGCCTATTATTAAAATTTTAGAGGGATATCAATCATTTTAGCTGCCCTACATATAGGAATCTGATTTATAATTCCCCAGTAATCATTTTCATTAAAAAAAACCTCACAAATTACAAGAAAGTATAATATGCAATATTCTCAGCCTCTTTATGCTACGGCAGGAGAAGCATTTTAAAGCAGATGATTTTAATTTTAACACCTAAGACAATGCTAATAAGCCTGGAAATTACTCTTTATTTTTTCCCTCTTTTCTTTGCCCTGTCACCCATATAAAATTCATACAACACACAGTGAGAAGGAAAGGTGTGCTTCATGACTTACCAGCCATTTGCTGAATGCCACTGAATGCACCCAGGTTGCTGGAGGAAGTGGCCTGCTGCAGAAGCTGCAATGAACACACAAGTGGCAAGTTACAACAGTGTGGAGAGAAGGCCAGAGTAACTTCACCATTAGGTTGGGGGCAAATTCCATTCCCTTTCCATTGATATAGTTGGCTGCCACAGCTTATTGGTAGAATGAAGATCCCCAGAGTTGGGGCTGTAAATCCATATTAACGTCTAATGTTTATTAAGAAACACCGACACTGGGGAAACTCAGTAACACTACTGCCTTAAAACAATTAATCAATTTACTCTTTTTAACAATCAGTTGTTAAATCTATCGAAACCAACATAGTGTGACTAATTATATCTCTCTGCAGTCTAGTAGTTACCATAACTCATCTCTGCCAATCAAACTCCATTTCTTTCTCTCTCCTGCTTTTCTTTACAGCTCAGTTTTGTCTATTCTTCGCCAGAAATGCCTAGATCCATTAACTCTTGGGCCGACATTAAGTTACAACAATTACAGACAGATTATATTATATTATTATATTATTTATAGTCCTATCATCATAGTCTCAGCCACGAGACTGAGAATGGTTAGTCACTCTCAGGATGGTTGGTCTTCACTGGCAGAGAAGACACTGCTTTTCAAAACTTGGAATTATCTGGTGCTATATATGTTGGAGTCAATGCATTATTAGTATTGTAGAATCTTTGAAGAAAGAAAAATCCTTGTGAATGCTGTGGAAAATCAAAGTTTCTCAAGCTTTTAAAAAGATTTTTTTCTGCCACATAGAATCAGAGTGTGTCTCAAGACAAAGAGATGATGCAGTTGTTCACAAGTGCTCCTGCCCTTGTTGAACTTTAGTAGAGTTAGATGTTAAACTGTTTGACTAAGTGTACAGATGGATGTACTTTTGGGTAAGACAGGTCAATACAGATATAGCTTGTATGTGGGGGAAGTACGTAGTTATCTCATATATTCCAATACACATGGATATGAAAAGATACAACTTTATAAAATTTATCACTGAAAAATTGTTAGGACACCATGTGCTTAGGGATGAGGTGGATTTGCTACTTTAGAAATAGCTTCCAGAACTTACTTGGAGCTATGTGAAACCATGTAGAATACTGGCATTTTGAGGGCAGGTACAGATCTCTTCAGTTTAATAGAAAAAACTCAGTAATTAGATATGACTAAAAATAATCATGAATCAAATGATACAAAAGCACCAAGAATGGCTGACTAAATCTAAGTCTCAGGGACAATGACATTATGGAACTAAAACTTGGAAGATGTCTGTAATGTTTATCTGTCTTCCTAACTTGTCAGAATGGAGTACCTGGATATTCTGTCCATGCACATACATTTGTGCTCTATTATTCATAGAGGAAGAGGGTGTTGGAGGGCTTGGGAATTATACATTTTATTTTAAGCTTTTTGGTGGTATCATGGATCAAGCTTAGGACCTTGGGCTTGCCAGGCAAGCACTTATTCCACTGACCTATCTCCCTGGCCCTGGAGATTATACATTTTAATCAAGAAATACCTTAGTTTGATTTGATGAGTTTACCATTCTCATGTGCTTTTGGGTTCCCTGTTTTTAAAAATTAAAGTTGAGCACCTACTCTATATTCATGCCTGCTTACTACCTGACTTGCTTCCTCATTTGGTCCTGATTTAATCAATTCCACTGAGTAGTTACACTTATAGTCTTATTGGCTGACCATAGTTTTGTTTCATCTCTGGTCCACCTCACAACTTCTCATTCTTCCCTGCCTTAGACCCACCTTACATCAAGGATTTGCTCTATAAAAATCCCTAGAAAAGGCAGAGGGTCCTTGGCAATCCACGCAGGACCCTGTCCGTATCTTTCTCAGACAGAAGCTTTCTTTCCCCCAGTAAGTATAATCTGCCCTTAAAAAATTTAAAGTTGTACAATTAAGTTAGCCTTGAGGATAATCTGAGGACCTGGTAGCCTCTGTTGAGGTAAGGTACCACCTTACCTTAGTCCTATGGAACTACCTGGAGTACCACAAAACCATGATGGAGAACTGTTTCCATGGAAACAGTCTTTCCTGAGGCAGGGTCAGCACTGAAGGAATGTCTCATAGCTCATTTTCCAGAGAAAAGAATGTTAAGTAAAAGGGGTCTAAGAAAGAACTAATGTCCATGAAAGGAAAGAAGTCTGAGCTTAAAACATTTTTATAAATAAGGCTGAGATTAATTCTCTTTCAAATATGAAAGAATTTGTAGATGTGATCACAGAAACATGTGCCATGAGCTGTGGTGCACCAGAGATGTATCAGCATACTAAGGACAGGCACAAGTGTCCTGGTTCTAAGAAATAATAAAGCAAGAAGCTGGACTCAGAAACTGAAAAGCTAGGCATGATGTCACTCTGGTAAAATTTCTGGTAAGTATCATTAACTGCTGATATGTAAACATATGTTTGTGAAAAACAATTTATTAAGGTATACTATTTTTAAAAACAAAATCTATAAACTGATAGGCCAGAAAAAACATGGATATATATACATATATATGCATACATATGCATATATATATATATATATAGAGAGAGAGAGAGAGAGAGAGAGACAGACAGACAGACAGACAGACAGTGAGAGCTAGATGTAGACATAGATATGAAGTTCACCTGACAATATCAACATCACTAAAAGTGTTTTTAAGGATAACAGGGAATAATGACAAAAAGAAGAGTGAACTGGATCTCAGAACACTTAAGAAGCAACATGTCCAGGTGGCAAGAAAATACACAGCTGAAACTCTGTCATTACCAGCTGTACAAATGTAAAGTTACCTGATCTCAGCCTCCCTTTTCTCATCTGTACCACAAACAGGCTAATCTCATTCCAAGATATCAGGGAAGATATTCTATGAAACAGTACAATTTCTGAGGGTAGTGGATGATGTAATGCCCAGAGGGATAGTTAAAATGTAAAATGACAGAATTAGTGCACAAAACATGTGTTTTCTCAAGATTGCTTCTCGGCCCCGGCTATAATAAAAGGTTTAACTCCCAATATGAAATACTAATGAATGTCAAATCCAACACTTAGATTCTAAAACAGAGAAGGTGGGGTACAGAAGCATGTTTAGCAGTAGTTCAAGTAAAAATAAGAATCCAAGAGTATTCATTTGCTTCTACCCCCTCCCCCATCAGATGTGGTTACTATAAATGCTGCTCTAAGCTACAGTATGATGTTTTAAAGTCCAGACTAGGGGTCACCACTCTGTTATTTTTGGATCTTGCAGGGGAATGATCTCAAGTTCTGGCCACTGTGTATCAGTAAAGCTAACCAAGTGACATGGGTAATATAAAGGAAACATGAGAATGTGAAGGCCTAAAAGCTATAGAAGAGAAGGGATGGCTCAAAGAATTAAGTTTGTTTGGCCTGAGATAGGATCTAATTTCTTTGGTTGCACATAGGTAAAGAATTATTTCATTTCATCAACACAAGTCCACTGGGAAGTCCCATGCTCACAGAATGTTCAGGAGATTTTTAGCGAAGACCCAGAGCGCACACACACTGACCTGCCAGCTAGTGGGTTCTCAGTCAGCTCTCTCAGTATTTGCTAATTGGCTCTCGAGCATGTGGTGTCTCTTCTAACACAGGGCTTTAAGATGCCTCAAACACTGGCATGAAGTTTAGCCTGCAGAACACTACTCATGTTTCTTCACAAAGGAATTAAATCAGTCTTAGGCTAATCACTTAACTTGCAAAAATATTCTGTGTGTATACTGCTTTCATTAATTTTTGAGAGTCAAAGTGTAGGGAAAATGAGTTCTTTGGGACACATAATGCAAAAGTATCTTTCTAGAGTTCCAGGGCCACCACACAGGATTTTTCTCTAGCACTTACCGCCAGGTACTGTGGCGTAAGTCCACCCAGCCCCGTCAGGTTCCCCCAGGTGGCAGTGTTGAGCTGTTGCATTTGCTGTGCAAGCTGCTGCTGGAGGCGCCTTTGCTCTTTGTCCTTCTGAGTATCAGCAAACTTCACCACAATAGGTGAAGAGCAGCCCTGTGGTCAGACATATTGGAAAGTGAAGAGGAAGTTACAGCCTGGTTGAATCCTCTTATGACAGACAGCCGCTGGACCTTTTAACTATCTTGTAGCGCATGGAATGGTCGGGGATGGGTTAAGAATAGTTTGATATTCCTTCTTCTCAGAATAGTATCATCAAAACAAAATTCCAGAGCTATCATTGGCTTCTTTGGGGGGATTTACTGTTTTCTCCAGCCATCTGCATCCTTACTGTGATGATCAGACTACCTATTCTGTTCTCTTCATGGGACTTCCTTCAGCCTTCCTGGACTCCTTCACGATAAAACCTTATATTTCATTAGACCTCATGGCTCCTATGTCTTAAAGACAGTCTTATCTTTGTCAGGGGAGCAATTAGATTGACAATGTTTCTCTCTCTCTCTTTTTACTATTTCTAATTTTTAGTAGCTATGAGCCTTGGAACTGTGGAAATTGTTAATTTAATAGTAACAGGGAGAAGCAGGTTTCATTTTACGAATGTGGATGAAGGAAGGAGACATAAAACATAGGCACTGATCAAAGCTGTAGTTCATGTGTTCCAGGAAGGCCTTTCTTCTTCTTCCCATGGCACATCTGCTCTACCCAGAGTCCTCAGAACTAGGCAAGCTGAAGAAACCAGAAGCACAGTCCAGTCAAAGGAGGCACAGTATATTTTAAATAGCAGAAGAGGATTCTACTTAGTCTCTTTACCTAATAATCTTACCATTCTAGCAGATTCTCTGAGTTTTAATTTCCGTTAAGAGGCAAAGAGTGGGAGTAGTACAAAAGAAAAGGCCATGTCATAGAATAGGGTGAATTCATCTTTGAGGTAGATACAGTCTCCAGGGAGAATAACAGCTTAGGGTCTCAAGCCCAATTCTTTCCTAAGCACGGCTGCCACATCTGCTGCTTGGTAATGGCCTCCCCATCTTTTCTCCTTCCCAGTGCAGCTTGCCTGCATGTGCCACCCTATTCAAACTGTCTCATCTTGCTGAGGTAGAAAGAAGTAATTCTACTCCATGATTAAGTAAAGACTTTTATGGAAACTCAGCATGATAATAGACTCCTCTCCTCTCATAAATGTTATATTACTATTTAACCATGCTGTTCACTTCCGTTCCCTTTGGGTAACTTTCCTTCCTTCTAGAAAATAAACTTGTATATTTTTCTTTATCACTTTGGGTTGTTATTTGGGGAGGTAGATACAAATACATGCTATCATCATGTCTGTCATTTTTTATGAAGTGAAAAAAGTGAGATGACTATTTCAATATTAAATTTTTAGCCTGTGAATCTTCAGCTCTGGTAGGCAGAGTCATGGTAGAGAATGTTAAATGTCAGTCAAGTGCATAAAAATAATGATTCTACCATTTTAAAACCCTGTAATTCATTTTTCTTTTTCTACCCTGTATGTCAGCACTCCATTACTTTAAAAAGAGCAAAATACTTTGAAGATTGATATTATGTACAGAAGGGGTTTATGAGAGAGTTGTTATTGTTACAGCAAAAGTGTTACATAACAAACTACAGAATCTCCTAACAGTATGTTTGTTATTTTCTCTTAAATACTAAAAAAATATAAAAGCAGAAAATTGACCAGTGATTAAAAATGGCTTATTTAAATCATGAAAAAGAAAAACAGGTGGGAATAAAGTGGGAAAAGTGGAGAAAGAGAAAGTTCTCTGTAAGATTGAAGATTTTATTCTTTTACTATTCAAATAATTTTAAATTAGAGAATTCAGCTTGGCTGAAGATGTGTGCTAGGTCCTGAAATCAGCAGAATCAGTTTAGAAAGCCAAGCACATAACGCCAACTGCATAATTATAATATAAATATCTAAGTGTCAATTTTTTGAGTAAGGTGTCTGAAGGCTCCTTTCTTTAGGTATGGATGTCTAGTTGTAAAAATAACCAAATTTGACTTCCTTATCCTAGAGATACTAATAAAGGATCAAGTATTTCTTAAGAACAAATATGCCCCAGCCCCCAGAACAGATCTGTTTGAAAGCCTGTGCTCCCTGGTTTGGGTTCAGGCCTTGTTCTGCCTCATGATCGCCTCTCCTATGGGAATGAAGAAAAACCAGATTTCACCAGAATTCCTGGAGGCCCCACAGGGGAGTACTCTGAGTGAAAGGGTATTTCTAATAGTTCAAAGAAAGTAAGTTAAAAATTTACCTAAAGAGAGACCAATTTAGGCATAAAGCTCTTAATTACAGGAAATATATATATATATATATATATATATATATATATATATATATATATATATAAAGGAATAAAAGCATTTATGGAAGACAAATACAGATGCACCCCCAACAGTTCTGAGATTTTAATCTCCACACTGAAAAATAGCTGGAGATCCATAAAAATAGAGCAGCCTAAGAAAAAGGGGAAATCAAAACATTATCACATATATGACTACATGTTGTACAAGACTGCATTCCTAGATAATTAAATCCTACTACTTATTTCCTATCATGGCTGATTTTCACCTGCGCTTGCCTTCAGGTGGGGGTCAGAGGGTTAAAAATGGGGGTATCTTAAAAATGCATTGCACTGAAAGGAAAACACATTGATTATATAAGATATGTTAGGAATATCAAAGTCAAAATGAATATTCATAAGACAGTAGGCTTTGCAATGCTGATATCACAACTCAGAAAAGTACAGTAAACACTTAGTGACAATGCCATGCACACTCCTTCCCCCTTGCCACCCCCCTTTTAATTCATTATTTTAAAAAGTTGCTCAGAGAACATAATGCATATGATTGCTTAGCTCCCAGCATGCTTTGGGAGAGGCAGCATTGCAAAAAACAAACAAAAACAAACAAACAAAAACTAAAATCTCCAAAAATGGAGGCAAAAAAGCTCAAATGATAAACTTCTGCTTGTTAAATAAAGCTGAATATATCTTTTTTTTCAAAATATGGAAACATAGCTTCAGATAACACAAGGCCACCACCTCCAGAGAAGATCACCCATACACAAAGATACAATGTACGTAATACAGCAGAACATGCATTCCCAGATGGTTCTGTCAGACAATACAGAATAAATAACAGCATATCACTCTTGGAATGCTTTTGTGCAAAATTCTGAAAGGCCATGACCCAAATCACAGACTAACAATACAGAGCCATCTATCTACATCTGTAGGTGCACGTCCACACCTGTGTATTACTCTTTAGCTAAAGTTACCATCTCTTGCTGAGAGACCAAATTAGAGCCTTTATGCTTCTTTGTTGCTGTTGATTTTTAAGTAAGGAGACAATTCTAGTTTTCCAGGGGACTCTCATAAAAGTGTCATTTAAATGTTAAGTAGGAGAAGTCTTAACTTTCTCCAGCATTTCTGAGATACAAGCACACAGTTCTGCTGACTGCATTAACGACTAGTTGACCCTGCATTAAACAAAGGTCATTACTGACCTTCTTACAGGGCAGGCAGCAATTTGGGGTTGGAGCTGCTACTGTTTAATCCATACCAACCCTATAGTGGGGAACATATTTAATCCGTTAGGTCCAGAATGACACTTTGATTAAAGTGCCTTACGACTTTATAGAGGAGGATCTGTGCTGCTTCAATAAAAGGCTCAAGAAAAAAAAAAAATAGCTGCAGAGCAAGTGAAAGGTTTTACTAAATGCATTTCAAGTCATTAAGGGAAAATGCAGAGAAAGAGGTGGCAGGGGGAGGGAGGAAAAGAGAGGGAGAGACAGAGAAGATGAATATGAATGAATGAATGAAAAGTGAGATGGTGAAAGTTTAAATCTGTGATTGTCATGTGAACAATCCACACAGGAGAGAATTGCTTTACCATTCCCCATCATTTGCACAAAGAAAACAAAGAAAGGGCAGATGATACAGTACCTCCATGGTCTGAGACTGATGCATGGCTTTGATTGCATTCTGTGCCATTGCCCTTGTAGAAAATGTGACAAACGCACAGCCTGTGGGAAACAAGGGGACAGGGAGCAGGAAAGACAAAAAACAACAAGACAAAAGGGTTGGACGCTTGTTAAACCAACACAGTCTACGAGAACTGCCACAAGACGACACTGTTCTCAGTAGTACATAAAAATAAACAACTTCTCTCTTTGGTTTTATCTTATTTTGCTTTTTATTTAGTGCTGACTTGCTAATCTGACCAAAGCAGAAAGATTTATTTATTGGTTTATTCTTTAAATGGAAACTAGGGGAGGAAGCTGGATACTTTTAGCCACAGGGTTTGAAATTAGCAAGATCTACCTTGCATTTTCTAAAATAAAAAGTTGCTTTTTCTGTTTTCTCCTTGGCTGATGATCTTTACACTGAGGGCATCCACATATCAGGGCTTTGTATTTCAAATTTTATTGTTGAATTTTAAGGAGTAAATAAGACTAATGGCAAATTAACAGTTTTCAGCAGCTTAAAAAATACCAGTAAACCTAAATAAATATATCTATAGCTGTGTCTGTATCTATATATAATTCCTTTAGCTGCTAAAAAATCTCTATGTGTAAGTTTACAGTGCTATTCAAATGGAAACAAATATACCACGTGCAATACAAACTATTAATTACTAATTATTAATAAAAACTAATGCTATATTATTCTGAGAATACTTGACAACACATATAATATCTGGAAATTTGTATTGTATTTGTTTGTATATAAACTGTCATAACTTTGCATAATTGTGACTTTCTGAAATGTATGAGAACCTTATCTGTAGCCTTCCATACATGAGACAGTATTCATTTTTCTGAATGCCTACTGTGAGACCAGAAAGCTTTCCATGTTTACTTTTTATGAGTACTATACAATAACTAGACTCTATAGTGTCAAGTTTTCCTTCTTGTAGCAGCAGTGGTCACTGTGCAGGTCACTGCTCTAAAACACAGCTCATTGCCCTCTGCACTAATAAAAACACTGCCTTTGGAAATTTACATTTTATTCATCATGCATCCTTGGGCTTCTTGGAGAAAAAGACTGTGAAATTAATGCAGATTCGGGCTGATTTTATAATAATACCACAGCACACTAAAAGCTTAGCTAAAGCAATATAGACTTATTTCACTTATGATCTCTAATGACTTTAAAAGTGCATTGATTTTCAGCTTCTTTAGCTTTGCACAGTTTGAACTTAGGTATCAGAGAATAATTTAGTGTTCCACTCAATTTCCTCAAAACATCGTTATTATTACTACTTAAAAGATTTCCAAATGAAGCAGATCTAAACACTGAGAGGCAGAGGCCTATTGTCATTTCTGAGTGAATGCATGAAAGCAGAATTCTGGCATCAACAATATGAGATTATTGTCCCTGTGGCCAATAAACAAAATAGAACCTCCATTCAAACAACCAGTAGATTGTTTGGTTTATGTAAATCAATTTGTGAGCCATAAAATACATTTTCTTCTTTTTCTCTGCATGTGTATCTGGTGAGATTATCAAGTCAATACTGTAGTAGCACTTTTTAATCAAACAATAATAAGAGAAAAAGCAGTGCTTACCCACTAGCCCCAACGCACAGTGACATCCAGTCATGAAAATAAGTCAATGCATTTTTTTGGGGGGGGTTTTCCATCATGCTGTAATTTTGACATACAAAACTCTCTGTACATGGGACATTGATGTCACATTCACCTTCCAGTTAAGCTGGGCTTAAAAAGCCTGAATAGTCTAGCTTGCCATGAATGTTGAACCATTTCATACACAGCCACAGGCAGGTTGCTGATGAAGCTTTACTATTTAAACATTCTACCTGTACCTAGACCAATTGTAGCTTTTGTCATCAATAAAAGCAATTTAGTGGCCTTCTCTAAGTCATCTTGACGATGTGGGTAATATAGTGTGAGACAGATGACAGTACCTCTACTGGATTCCACGCTGACACTGAGGTCTTAAATGATAAGAGTCTCAAATTTACCATCTGTTTCAAAGCAATATCTCTTCAGAAATGTTACAATTCTTGCCAATGTTAGGTAGAAGAAAGAAACAGTAAACTATTTTATTTTTCTATTTCTTGCCTTTAGACTTCAATGGAGGCAACAGCAAACAACCTAATGAAGATATATTTAAAACATGGAAAGTCTGCATTGATTCTGCTTTCAATAGTCAAAAAGATTGTTACATTCACTTCATTTGTTCCTGTTATCCAGGAATATGTGCCCAACTGGCAGTTTCCAAATGGAGGTTAAAATGCATTAAAATATGTAAAATATCAATAAGAATCAAATAGACACAGTTTATATATTTACAATTTCATATAAACCGAACTTTTCTAAATAACTTAGAAAGATAAAGCAGTTATTAGCAAGTCTCAAAAGAAGAATATTAACAAAAGTACAATAAAATTAAGTCTCTATAAGCTCAAACCATTGCCCTTTCCTCTACGAAACCTGCAATTAAAAACTCAAGTGATGCTTCTAATTATATAGTCTACCCTCATCCAAAAAATGTTCTCACAAGTTTGATGATTTCTTTAACCTTTTAATTCTTTTGGCAGTGGTGCAGTATGAGACAAGTTATCTCTTTAGGGGCTTCTGTCAAGTTCTGTGCTGTGTGCTGTGTTCAGTCGCTTAAGAGAAAAGCATTACTGAGTCATTTATAAAGTGGGAGAACTTGTTTAAAACTTTCACTCTTTATGCCACTCTCCATGAAGCAACTTCAGGAACCAAATGTTTCCTGGAATAGAACCTTGTTAACCTTGTAATTTCTCTAAAACAGGGCGTTGTGCCAGTCTTCTGGATAGAGTGTAATTTTTAATATCATTGCAAACACAATAGTGGCTTTGGGATTAGACCTCCAGTCTGTGGCTTTTTACTAACATAGATTCACAGGAGCTTCTACCACTGAAACTTTTTCTCACAAGCCAACTAGAAAGCTTTCCATTGGAAAGAAATAACTTATATCAGAACTGGTCTCCACTTTTACTAAAAATGAGCTTTACTATGCAGTTGAGTTCACTGGGTCTTGACAGATACAGCTCTGATCTTATAGTGTCAGCTTTTAACTACTGTGGACTGGTGAACGTGCTATCTCAGCAGTCTGTTCTCTGACAACTGACCAAGAAGCTGGAGGAATTAGTCTGTCTGTCTGTCTGTCTGTCTGTCTGTCTGTCTGTCTGTCTGTCTCTCTCTCTCTCTCTCTCTCTCTCTCTCTCTCTCTCTCTGTGTGTGTGTGTGTGTGTGTGTAAGCATTAAAATAATGATGCTGCATTTGTTTCTTTGGTTTAGGTATGATAGCAGATATATGTACATTTCCACCTAAAACCCTCCAAATACATTACAGCAAAAGATTTTAAAAAATGAAGAAGGGGGGCCATCTATAAATGTGGTCAACCTATAATATACCTTGCAATTAATTATCTCTACTTTTAAAATGTCAGAGATTACATACTGAAATGAAAGGAGCTAAAATCCTCTTATTCCAGGGAGGTTGCCTTCTTGCTGTTAAAACAGATGGATGATTGACTGGGGAAAGGTTTTTGCAAAGCAATTTCCTCCCACAGACAGGATCTAGGGAAGGCATGTACCCCTGTCACAGAGAAGATTTTGGAACACATCTATTACACTTGTCATTTCAAGTGAAAGGGTATCTCAGCACAGGTGCTCTACTTTCCTCTCAGCTGCAAGACAATTTTACAGAAGTAGATGAATCATTGCTCCAAACCAAAATGGGAAGAAGTACAGATACTCCTAAAAGCCATGACTATGCCACAGCCTCTTGATTTTCTGCTACTTTTATGAAAGAGGTGCAGCAGCTCACTGTATTTTAATAGAAACTAACATAATTTAAAATAACTTGTGCAAGTAAAGGAGATTTCAGCCTATGGAACACTTGTTTATAAATTTTTATTAGCCAAACAAAGATAATAATGCAGCCAATTTTATTGCCATGTCTTTTAAGCAGTGCCAGACTCATCAGATAGATGATATCACTGTCATCCAGGGACTTTAAAATTAGCCTTCTGATGTGCCAGTCTCAGTGCCTAATAGTTTATTTCATATTGGCATGGAGACATACTTCATCGTATGGCACCTGATGCTGGATGCAGACTAGAACCTGTGTAACAGCTGGCAAAATCTTATCAATAATGAGATCAGGAGACTGTGTTTAGAAAGTATGGCAAATGCAATGAGTAATGCAGGATGTATGTGATAAAAAGCTTCTACATATCTGAAAGTGTAGGTATGAAGTCAGGGCTAAACTGTTATCAAAACTGAATTTTTCCCATATACAGCAAAAACAAAGATTTAATGGCTGAATCCAGTCTGTGCTTTCCAGCATCACTGAAAATATTGCTAATTCATTTGTCAAGGGTTTTGGCAAGAGAGTGTTGAACACCATAAACACAGCTGGAATACTCCTAAACAAGAAGAAAGTTACCTTAAATGGTGGTGAAGATTTGACTACATTGTGTGGGAAAGAAAAATGAAGTAAACTTCATTGTTTCCAAGTTACAGATATTCAATTACCACTGCGCAGAAAACTCTGTGGGTTGTATCTAAATAGCTCATTCCAAATTGTAACATTTAAAATAAGTGGGAACATTATATTTTAGAAAATCAACATGCTAAGGTGACACTGTCAAAGAAATACATTCGGTTTAGAAACCTCATGCTCTGCTTACGACTGTAAACATTTATGTTGCCATACGTGGGACCAGCGTATCCTTGCTTGTTCAGTCAAGTGAAGGTCCATGGTGAGGGGCAGTTAGCCATACCGTTATCATTGGAGAATGGTTTGAGCATCATGAAGCTGCCTGAAGCATCACAAATCATGTTTTCTTAAAAAAAGATACTGGAATGGGCTACTGTCTCCAAATGTACACTTCGATGTGGGCATACTGGCCAAAGTGAGGAAGAGTCCTCTTTATTTGCTAAGGAGCTTCACGTGCTTGGCAGGTATAAGGTGTTGTCCAGGTAAAGAATCATGCCCACTTCCTGAGTCTATCTTTCCCAAAACATATTGTGCTGGTGGCTGGTACTTATAAAATACTCTATCTGGCCAATATGCAGACCATAACTTTTACTTTTTAAAAATAGTGATTCTAACTAAAAGGGTAGCAGAACATAAGAGGTATGGTTATGGGTCCTGAAAGCCTACCATGTGGAAGCAATGGGGGTACCAAGGGTGCAAACTCACAAGGGGCTCTTAGGGAAGAACTGAACCCACTGATGGTGCAAAGAAACAGTCAGCTAGACCAACTACTGCCTTCCTCGTTTTCATTCTCACAGTTAAATTGGACAAAAGAAGAAAAACGAAAAGCGAACCACTCCACTGCATTTCACTCTCATTACAATCAGGTGGTCTGATTTGGAAACTTTTTTAATGATTAGTTTATGTGTTGGATTAATGTTGGGAGATATTTTTTAGAACAGTCAAGCTTTTGTTTCACATTTATTTATTTATTTATTTATTTATTTATTTATTTAATTTTCTAAACTGCTGAGCCTAGCAGTAAACACTAAGAAATGTTGAGCGCTCTTTATCTGCAGCATCACTCATAGGAGACACTTATTAATATTTAATTGAAAACAATTCTTTAATGAAAGCAGAATAGTAACATGAAAGACAATTGTTCTATTAACAAATGCACTGATTCAGGAGCAGGCCTTGATAACTAGGATTCCTTGGGTCTTGCTAATTGAAAAATGTACCACTGTTTGTCTTTATATTCAGAATAAATGGCTATAAATGAATATTTCTTTTTTTCTAATAAGGAATTTTCATCAGTTCACAAGAAATTACTTCTCTGTTGGAAAAAAGGAGAGGGGTATTCGCCTCTTCACATTGAAGCAGTATTTGCATAAAATATTGATGAGAGGGCTCCCATAACTTGTTTCAGGAACAGTCTGCGTCTGGTGTCAAGTGCTAGTTAATCAGCCAAATGGTAGATCAAATTAGCTAAAGTTCTCCTGCTAAGTACTATGAGTCCTACTCTTTGCCATGAAAGTTGGGGCTGTTTCAAAATCTTATGTGCAGAGATAACTAACTTATGCTCCAGGAGCTCAAAGTACAGGGCAGTGTTGCTACTTGCTCCTGTCCTCCTGGACAGAGACAGTGAGATGAGAAGTCATTCCATAAATGGACCAGGTGAAACTGACAGAAAGCAGGAATCTGGCACTCACACTTTCCATTAGAGGTCTCTATTAACCTGTACAGATGGTAAGCTTAGACAAAAAGCTACCACACACTACTAATTAATGACTCCCTGCAGTAAAAACAGGGCAGATATTTTTACTACTGTTATTTTAAAATGGGTAAACTACAGGAGATAGGAAGATGAACTGCATAAGGTCACATGGCATGTTGGAACTGGGACTTGGGGTCCCTGACCTCTAAGCCACTAAAAATTTCACTATGCTTAATTTAAGGGCCTTCCTTTTGGCATGTTCTCCATACTCCATGCCTTGGGGAGTGAAAAATGAAATGATAACACTGAAGTGGGCTTGAGAATAACATGAGACAACAGGGATCTAGTTAAACTGGCAGCAGAAAGGGAATTACAAAAATATGGTCATATTTTTCCTGTGTATTTTGCTCTTTTAGCCTCACTGCCTTATCCATGGTATTCTTTCTCCTAGTGTGTCTACCTCAGTGGACTGATGAAAATAATCAGACAAATGAAATGAGTGCAGCAGAGCTGGATGGTCAGGTGTAATCAGAAGGTCTGCGGGCTGGGCTGGCTACAATGATGACCTGCCATTCTTTGGCCTGGAGGCTGTGCTGTTCATCACAACAATGGACTGTCCAACGCACCAGTGATACGGCACAGGTGATAAGCTACGGGGGAGCCTCAAGTAGTGGAGCTGTTGTTCAGCTTTTAGAGAATTGTATCTTTGAAGTGAGGATGAAATAACAAGGATTTCAGAATTTGTTAGAGAATGCATAAACTGTAACTTCCACATTGCCCTTCTTTCTCTCCACCACCTTTAGAAGAAAATACAGGAATCAAGCAGGGTGCTCCTCCATCTCCTCTTGTTTTTCCTCTAGACTACTTCCACTTTGGGGCTGTGGAGGTGGATGTAGGTGGAACATTTGTTCTCTCTTTAATTTTAGCAGCTGACATCCTGAAGCTTTATGTATAAAAATCAAAAACAACAAATGTTCTTCCTCACACGATGCCGAAATTAGGTAAAAGTAGTGAGACAGGTGAGAATAAGAGCTAAATTACTTATAGCCTGACTTTTTCTCTCAAAGTGAGGCTTGGGTGCTAGGGCTGGCCCAGGCTCAGGGTGTAAGAATGAACAAGATCCTAATTGGCCCCACTGGTTGCTGCACTAATAACAGAACAAAAGCCTCTCCCTGTTGCAAACATAGGATTTCTAGTAAGAAGAGCCAAATGTTCCACATACATATGTCCACTTGGGACTGCCTCCAGAAACTGCAGCCAAGTAACTACCTCTCAGGGCCCACCTGAGGAAAGAGGTGGGCTGACTTGTTCTGGGTAAAGCAAATGGCAGGGGAGTGTGATCTCCACTGTTCTGCATCCCTGCTCTAAGAACACACATCACCGCTGAGCCGCAGCTTTTGGCTTTATCATGATGGCAAGGAAGAAGAACCTACAGGCTTTTTCAGGACAGTTTTCTGTTATTTAAGAGGAACACCCTGGGCTGGGACTCTAGAAACTTTACTCTTTGGAAGAAAATGCTAAGATCTTGGACAAGAGGAGGCACCCTGAGCCTGGATGTGCCTAGCACTGCACAGGAGCAAGGCCAGTTTCTTGGAATGGACAGCTTGTGGAAAGGGCCATCCCCGAGATGATGCTCTCAGGCCCAGGCACCAGGGCAAGGGCTAAGGCAGACACAGCAAACATCTATTCATCCTGCACAGCTCCTGCTTGCCCTCATCCTCTTCAGTTTGAGGTTGGAAATGGGGGTGTAGTTGTGGGTCAGCCTGGCAGCTTCTTATGTGATAGTGATATCTGAGCTAATATGTTGGCACCCAGACCTTCTCAACCTGAGAAATAAAAGGTGATCATTTCAGCTACTAGTGGAAGGTTCAGGATGGACAGCTTTACCACTTGGGACTCTTTTCAGGGCGATCTCCTGCTGCATGCGGTGCCTACATCTACCTTGACTGTGACACAGAGTTCTAATTAGCACTTAAGGAAAGAGACTTTACACACACCAAACTCACCTCGACTCAGCCCATCAGGTCCCCGGAGAATCCGGCATTCTTCTATCTGGCCAAATGGTGAAAACATCACTCTGATATCATTCTCATTACATTTCTTTGAAACCATTCCTATGAACAATTTTCTGTCTTCCACAGCTAGGAGGTAAAAATAATGAATGAGAAAAGGGCATTTCACCTTTTTCCCTTGTTGTCAGGGCTTCATTATACCATCAAACCAGCCCCACCATGTGAAACTGAATGATCTCCATTCTGCTTTCCTGCTACTTGCCCCTTCCTGTATCTCCCTCTTCCCTACCCTTTGTGAACACTTCAACTCTCTTTGAGCAACCTTGCACTAGAACATTGTGAAATATTCTTCCCATTCAGCAATTAAGGGTAAGTATTAATGTTATAAAATACGTACTTCCTAAACACTATTATTTTGCAGAAACATTTTAAAATACGTATTTTAATTTGGGCTTTCTGTAGATGTTCTTTCAATGCTAGGGAGAAGGAAACAGGAAGATCACAAGATAAAAAGCAGTAGGAGCAGATACAGTAAAACTAAAATGCAACTTTAAACAAAGCATCCAAGGGAGTAAAACATCTTTCTCTCCCTGTTTCAAGTAGGTTAGCTTACCTATAAGAACAGGCTATCAGACTACCATTTCTCTGGAGAGTTGGTATAGTCCTTCCTCCAGAGGCAATGGCTGTAAGACACTAGTTAGGTTCCTAAGTAGGTTGGATACTTGAGAGAAAGAGATTCTTTTGGAGTATTACAATAAGAAGATTTTCAAATTTGAATCTAACAAGAGGAAGATAAAGCAAGTTTACTTTTGATGACCTGTGACATTTTCCTCAAAATTTCCATGCTTAGAATACATGACGTACATTTAGCTTGCACAAGGCAAGGTTATAACTGATTTTAGGACAGTGCTGTAAGTGTTTTTTTTTTTTTTTTTTTTTTTTTTTTTTTTTTTTTTTTTTTTTTTTTTTTTTTTTTTTTTTTTTTTTTTTTTTTGTTGTTTTTCAGAGCTTTTTAAAAGACTTTTTTTTTTCTTTCTTTTAAAAGGACATCATATATACTCATGGGGAGAAGTCCTATCCCACCTTTACTTCATTTTAACACATTCTTAGAGTTAAATAAACCAAAAAGGAAAGCCAGTTGCCCTAAAGACTAAAGTCCTGGTTTCAGGGAAAGGCTGTTCCACAAGTCACTGTACAAACCTTCAGAGCCTGTATTATAATCCTATCCCTTTACTTATGTACTGTAATGCTTCCTTGGATAATGTCTCATTTTTATTTAATCCACAAGTAGCTCTTCCAGCCTTGGGAGAATCCTATGTCTGTGCTGTCAACATACAACTTAAGTCATGTGTGGTTGCCAATTACTTTATTTTTTTATTTTTTTTTTAAATATATATATTTTATTTATTTATATTTTTTGTTTCAGAACCTTCCTTTATTCACTCATTTTTATGGCCGGCTCAGCCCATCCCAAGGGCAGGGCTGGCGCAGCATGTGGTGCCGGGGATCGAACCGCGGTCCCTGAAGCCGCCCAAGCTTTCCCAAGCAGGCACTTTAGACCACTGAGCCATCCTGCCAGGCCCCGCCAATGACTTTAAAAGTGCTAACGTGATGGAAGAATTGATTTTTTCAATGTAATTTCATTTTGATTAAGTTTAAAAGTTCCAGATAACTACTAGATTGGACAGTACAGCTTTGAAGAACTGAGTCAGCTAAATGTCCTCTTCCAGAATTCCAGACTGGAAAGAAAAGACTTCAGAGCCATTCCATCTGTAAAATCTTTCTGAGACCTTGGCAAAAGGATTTATTTGCTGATCAGTCAGCAAATTTATGGTCTAAGTGACTTCCTGCTGCCATGCTCAGTGGCCTCTTCTGTCTGCTGTGCTTCATGCCCACTTGGAAGAAACCAGAGGCTTACAAGAGAGAGAGCAGCACCCGTGATGCTGCTATAAGCTGGATGTGTGAGCCTGGAGAATTGTCTGACCCTATGCCTCATTTTTTGTTTTCTCATTGATGTCGTGAGTGTTTACTTTGTTTTCTTTTTTCTTTCCCTCTCAAACACTGCAGAGAAGGCAACCCAGCTCTGTGCTTCTGTCCACTGAAGCCTGGGGGTGGGCTTTGCTGGAGTGGTGTGCAGAATCCCTCCCCTTGGTCTGTCTCTACACTCAATAATAGCTCCCGAGATCATGCAGAGAGACTTGGGCTCTTCTGAGAGCCTTGATGTTGGACTTTAAGAAGCATGGCCAAGGGCTGGATAGGTTGGCAGTGGGAGAGAAGAAGTTTCAGAACCCCTAGCCAGGGGCTTTCCTTACTGTGGTCTCCAACACCGTGATGAACAGAGGCTATCTATGATGCCTGGCCTCCTTGACACAGGGAGTTTTGGTGTGAGGATGTGGCATGTCCTTGAATGGGACAGTGAGAAGGAAATGAATGGACCTGGCTGAATGAGGCAAAAGAGGGCCAGCTTGCCATTGTTACCCTTCCTTACTTCTCACTTCTAGACTGCTATCTCTAGAAACTCTGACTGGCATCTTTATGAGAACAATAATAATAATCATAAAATTTCTGTTAAATTTATTCTTACCTCAAAGAAACTGGCTTTAGTCTTTTAAGTAAAAGCAAATGAAAAATTCCCACTTGGTCTCTGATTTCACTGGTAAACCCCAATTATGTTCTTAAGCTACAACAATTCGCAGGTTTTGAGCTTCACAGTAATGCTACAGTAAATTAAATATATGCCTCCTGAGTAAGTTAAAAATGATTTTTCCCCCTAAGATGGATATTAAGAATATGGATACCACTTATGAGGAAATCCTGCCTTCCCAGTTATCAAGAAGGATAAACTCAGCCTGGCAGAGAGAAGGAAGATAATTCACATTTTGAAAAATAACAAGGATTAGCCAGAGCAAAAAGAAAAGGAAACATATCAATAGCATTTGAAATGCTAATTTCTTCCTGTTTCCTGTGGGCTCATGTACATGTGTAGGCATAAAGGAGGCTGGACAGTTTAGTTTTTCAGTAGCAGCTTTCACATTGAAGGACAAAATTGAGAGTGACTACATGGACCCTGCTGTCTTCTCTGAATTTTACACACTGCCCAGGAAAAATTTATTCATAAAGTTTATTCCCAGGATTCTTGTTCTAAGAAATCTTAGTAATTCTGTGTACATTCTAAATAAATCTAAATATCTTGAATTCTGTGATTTTCATTACTTTCTGATGACTTTGTTAGTCTTCAGTATTCATTGGCAGTAATAATAATCACTTTTTTCAATCTATGAAAATGTTGATTGCTTAAATGAACCTACTATACTGGTAGCAGTCTGATAGCTGCTTTATGGGAATTTTAAAAAAGAGCTGAAAGTTAAGGCTGTTGCCTGTAGGGGAAAAGACGCACAAGACCTGGTCTCCTCTATCAACAACAGCCTCAAAAGAACGGAGGAGCTCCACACTAGTGGCCATTTCAAGTTCTCTTTTTATGCTATAAGAAGAGGTTAATATTTTAAGTATAATGGTGACTTTTTTAAAACTAAAAGAATAGAAACTTCTCTTTAAAATATTCTTAATCGTAAGTCTACGCTAACACCCTGGTGTACAATCTGCCAAAGTCACACCTGGATTTGGGACTGTCTGAATTAATTAACAACTTTTCAATGTGTTAGTGCTAACATATGGCATTTAATTACTGCCTTCATATCTGTGAGTCCCTCCACTCTGCATTTCAAAATTATTTTTTCATTTTCCACTAAATCAGAAAGTGACTGGATTTGGAAATACCCAGGATTTCTATTTTTAATGAAAGCTTCTCAGGTCTCCATCTACCCTGAATACTATTTGGGCATCTTTCCTCTTGTTACCTCTGAACCTGATGATGGAATACTGGAGGTTTTGGAGGTCTTAAGAAAAAAACAAAACAACAACAACAACAACAAAAAAAAAAAACAGTGTTCTTAAACAGCATTTCTGGATTCCAGGCTTTCAGGACCCTCATTTGTAAGGTAGGAAAGTTAAAGCAGGAAGTATTTATATGCCATGTTTATGATAAAACAATCCTCCCTGCATCAAGAAGCACCACATAGCAGCCAATATTTGGCTCAGCCACTAGGACCCAGGCCCAGAACCAGAGGCAATCTCAGTGCTTCTCCTATCACACACTGCTAGACTACCTTCAGCAACTGTTTGTAAATCTTGAACAGTTGGCACATTCTACTGGACAACTATACAAGAGTACGAGTGCGATGATATACAGATTACTATATAGATGGTATGCAGAATGAAAGCATAACTATGTTTGATTTCAGGTGAATATCCCAAATCTGTACTTCCTCAAATGTCCTTATATTATCACTCAATTTTCTGCACTGGCATAATACCAAAAAGGTTGGATTCTGTTGACAGAGGGGTATTTCAATATGCTGTTCTTAGGATCCCTGATATTTTATTATTTATCTAAAATGAGATTTTTGTCTTTTTCTTTTAGAATCTGGCACCAGAAAAGCACACGGGAGGGAAATGCAATGCTCTGAGTTTGCATGGATATGCTAGAAGCGGTAGCTTAAAGCAGAGCCAACTGAAAGGGCAGGGTATTGGAAGGCACAGACTTAAGGAATCCCACTCAGTAAAATCTGAAGTGCAGGGCCGATCTAAGAGCAGTCTAACAGTTGTGGTCTCACTACAGAGAATCTGTATTATTAGAATCTCCAGATTAGTAAAGGCTTTAGAGGGTGATTGCAGTTTGGGAATTCATTTGTGCATCACTAATTGATCTGTGATTAGCAACCCTTTCTTGCTCAGCAAATGTAAAGTTTCAGAAATCTGAACACACAGATAATGAAGACAGTAACTGCCTTAACTGTGATGAGTCCTTTGTGCTATGCATAAATGTCAGCAAACTCAATAAAAGTGCAAATAGAGCTCGTTATACTTCTTTCATAGCTATAGGAGCTATTTAGAGCATCCAAACCAAAGAAATCTTTGTGCTCTCTGAGCTTTTGAAGCTGTGCTTACCTGTCAAAAATGCCTTGTGGAATCAGAAAGGGCTATAGGGTTTATCACTTGCTTTAGAAAATTATACATTTCTTCTGATTCCTAAGTCAGATCCAAAGAGAACCACATAACCTATTCATATCTAGCAAGGCGAAGCTCCATCTGAGCCTGCACAAAGAAGACCTTTTGGTATTTCATTTGTACTTTTTGCTAGAAATTCAGAAAATGAAGGTCAATCTACAACTCTAAGGAAGAACTGGCCCTATTAGACAGTCTCTGTCTCTTAGAAGGTACTAAAGCATCTGTCTAGGTTAGTGAATTATGCTGTTAATTTAGCATACCTTAACCTACTGAATATATATTACATGCTATATACTATGTTATCTCTTTATAGATATTAACTTCTATGATCCTTAGGCAATCAGGTAAGGCAAATATTAGAAGAAGAGTTCATGCATACTACGCAGTCCCCTCTTACAACTGATGATGTGGGTGGAGGCCAAGTGAGGTGAAGTACTTGCTGAAGGGCAAAACCAATACATGTAGTCACAAATCAGCCTAGACTTCTCAAAAAATAGGTATTACCTGCTACCCCATGCTGCTTCCTAAAAATGAGATTTTTTTAAGGCATTTTCTTATTCTAGTAATACTAGTACTCAATCCTCCTTGACTTTTTAGATCATGTAAAATGGGAGGTACCCACAACAGGCCAGTTTTCTGTTGGTGTGTTTGGTGCTAGACCCAAAGCAAGCATTATCCTTGGTGTCCAGCATAGATAGGCGACAGTGAAAGCAAAAGAACAGCAAAATGCCTAGCAGCTTACCTACAGAATGGATTCCTAAGTTAGAGTGTATATACATGCAGCAGAAAATGCAAAATAAGAAATTGTTCTTACCCAAGTAGTGCTACTTCAATATTTTAAGTTATTAAGTTTTCAACTCAGTTCTCTAACTCATGTTTATATAAATACAACTTAAGGCTCAGAAGACACACATTTTCCCAGACTTCCATTCTGTTGTGTTGTCTGGAAACAGTTGAAAGCCTTATCAGGCCAAGGACAATATCTTGGTGGCCAGAACCTGAGAGACCTTCACTGACAGGATTTGCCCTACAAATACAAGATTTGTCTCTCCTGCATCCTATTAAGGAATAGGACAGACTGTAGGCAGTGCCTCTGGGGACAAGAGCTCAAATAATGAGCATAGGAAATGGTTTTTCACTTAGGTAACCATGTGCAAGGAACCTTATAAAACTAGAGAAAGATCTCTGGATAGTACTAATGTAAGCAACGTTTCACTGAAGTGCCCTAGCACTTAAAGACTGTTACAAACATTTTACTTGAGTCTCAGGAAGGGAAAAAATCAAAACAGCCTATCAATGTGAGGCAGTTAGCATAGATTTCATTTTATGAATGAGTTCCATGTTTAAGTGGCTATTAGGTAGTTAAGTCTATAGACTGAATATAAGTTCTAAGAGGTCAAGATACAGTCCTTGGTAGTCTTTATATTTTTTTCTTCTTTTTCAACTTTATTGTTACAACTCAGCCCCTAGCATATGGCTGGCATACAAGTTTTCAGTGAATAACTATTGAGGAAATGAAGCAACATGATCATAATGTTATAAAAGAGAAGTGGCAGATTGTAGAATTTTTGACACTAAATGGCAAGCTTGTGATAAAGCAATAGGCAAAAGGGAAATTGCCTTACGGAAAGGACAAGTCTGAGAGAATGCAGTTGGGAAAGCACAAGGGTCTACTGCTCACGAGGAAACTCCTGACAAAATAAGTGCTAGCAGCATCATGCAACAACTTGAAATTTTCTTCAATACTTTCTAGTCTATGAAGAAGCTAGAAAATGGGATGCAGTTAGCAAAAATACCTTGCAGTGAGATTCACAGCCCAATCATAATTTACATTTTCAGATATGTAGATCTCTAAGTGCAGGGCTTCTGCCCTGATTACTAATTAATGAGGTGCCAAATGGCCTCCTGGAAGGGAACCGTGGTGATTATGTCTGTCCTGTGGGACAGAGGAGCTCTGTGGTCTAAGGTTGCAGGCAATTCCTTTAACATATATTTCAGTAAATTAAAAGAACAAAATAGGGACAGAAGGCTTACAGAAATGGAAGTAAAAACTTTTGAGAGCAATGTGGACTCTCAATCCTTTAATGTGGTGGAGAAGCAAATCCCAGGTATACGATGGATCTTATGAAATACATATTTTTGTAGCAAGTGTAAATTTACTTAATCAGCAGGCTGGATTCTGATGCAAATGTACTGGTACAATTTAAAGAATAGTGCAATATGGGGCTGGGGAGATAGCTCCGAGGCACAAGTGCCTGCTGGGCAAGTGCAAGGTCGTGAGTTCGAACCCTGGTCCCACAAAAAAAAAAAAAGAATAGTGCAATAAAACAATCAGGGCAATGGAAAAGGATAAAAAAACTAAAATCAAACAAACCAGTAGCTTCATTCTTAAGGCACAATTCCTTTCCTGCATATGTTCTCTTCCCACCCATTAGGTAGCTATGTATTATGCTGTGAGACATAAATAAGAGCCAAATGCTACATGGCCTTGCACCAAGCACGCCCCAAGCATCGAGATACAGCAACTGTCCTTATAACAGTTCCAGATTTTTACAGTAAAGATAAATGAGACAAGAGAGTGAATGTGGTCGTCATAATGGGAAGGTTCCTGGGCCAGCATTTTCCACCTTCCAGAAAGAAAAAAGTAGCTGGGACAGGCTCTTTCTTGACTTTTTCTTTTTTTTCTCAAAGTACTGGGTAGCTAACCCAGATCTTCCTATATGCTAGGCAGTGCTTCTGCTTCCACCACTGAGTTACAGCCCTCTCCCACCCAACTTTTTAAAGATGTAGGTATTATTAGATGAGACAGTCGGTTAGCACCTACCGTTTGATTTTTCACTATCTGCAGGTTTCATCTGAATGGGATGATGCATCTAAAAACACAAAAGTGAGAAAGTAAAGGCAGATTGAACAACTGTAAAACCTGTTTCAGAAATGTGACACTATTTTATTATTTATTTATTTATTTATTTATTTATTTTTTATTCTTGTTTCAGAACCTTTGTTTGTTTATTCACTCATTTTTATGGCCAGCTCAGCCCATCCTGAGGGCAGGGCTGGCGCAGCATGTGGTGCTGGGGATCAAACCGCGGTCCCTGAAGCCACACAAGCTTCCCCAAGCAGGCGCTTTAGACCACTGAGCCATCCTGCCGGGCCCTGTGACACTATTTTAGTACTGCTGTTATTCCAAGGGAACACAAGTAATAAGACTTGTCCCAGGTAAAACTGTCTTATGTTAGCCCAGGCAAGCTTTTATATTCAGCAGTATAACCCTTTTTAAGTCACACTGTAACACAGTACTTCACAGCTTGGACTACAGAGTCAAGCTTAAATTTAAAACCTGGTTATGCCACTCAGCATGATTGCTGTCTTTATAATTATTGGTTTTGCCATTCACTACATCTATGTCATTTTAGGCGAGTGTTTGAACTTCTCTGAGCTGCAATCTGCTCATCTATAACATGTACATAATACCTGCATAGATGGGTTAAATAAGAACATTTTTCATACATAAGCAGAAATGCAGGGTACTGAAAAAAATTATTGTCATTGTATTTCTAAACATTCAAATGAGGGTTGTTGTCTTTCTTCTGGCCATTCTAGATGTCCATCTTGTGAATTTTTCTTATGGGTCATAATTAAAGTGACTTAAAGGACTAGCACTGGATTTACTCAGGTGTCAATACATCATTTTTATTAAATGCTAAATATAAAATAGGAATGCAGAGCAACTGAAAATTTGGAGGAAAAGAAAATGGAAAGATCAAGGAATGGTAGAAGGGAGACACAGACCTTATGATTATGGCCAGTACATATATAGAGTAGAAGGAACTTAAACCAAGTGGGGCTGAGGTCCTGAATCCTGGAAGACCTGGATGCTCCATGGTTCCTTATGCAATGCCAAACGCACCATGTATAATCTAAACCATTTGCTCAGAGCACATAGTGCTACCACCATTTCCAATTAAATTCCTGCAACTGCTTTCAAAGGTCTTCTGGCTTTGTATTTCATCATACCCCAAGAAGCACAGAAGCTACAGGGTGGATGGAATCACTGGCTGTGCAAATGCTTTTATTATAACGGGTCCCATTCTCTCTGAACCTTTAATTTCCCCAGTGGACTTCTAACACTCGCAAGCCACAGTTCAGGATTTTGTCTAATTCAAATGAGGGGGGAATGGTACTTGGCTCTGGCACTTATATGACAGGAAATTATTATTGGGTGGCCAATGTGTACCTAATATGAGCCAGGGTCTTTAGAACACAAGCAGAAGAAGAGACAGGGAGGACTCCCAAGAGATACGAGGCTAAATAATTCAGAGCTGCTTTGATTTCCCTAAAAAGCATTATGCCCTTATGCACAGAACATAGGCCTTGGGATAGCAAGCCTCCAATTTCCCACTTCATTTGTTCATATACTCAATTTGTGGAGGAGAGATTACAGTGGGAATGGAATGTGTGGGGTCCTAAATGGCCAGTCTTTTCAGAAAGACATGTGGAAAATAAACCTTTAGAAGCTGGCAGAAGTAAACTGTGAAAATCCTTGAATTGGGTTGAGGAATATGGCCTCTATTCTATAGTAGTAGATAGAAGGACACAATAAAATGTTTGGAGAAGACCCACAGAGCCTTTGAGTAAGACTAACCAGCATATGTCTTTCATTCCACAAGCATGTAAGAAATAGCTACCATAGGTCTGATTCTAGGCTCAGGCCTGAGAACAAAGGCCAAGTCAAGAAGCACCTCCCCTTCAGTGCTGTGTGTCTGGGGAGATACTGCTGCAAACAGGCAGCTGAGCAACATGACAAGAGAAGGGGAGAAGCAAGAGAAAGTTGTCAGATCACAGGTACTCAGCTTTGCTTAGTGAGGAAAGCAAATGTTTCCTAGTAAGAGTTCTACAGTTCCAGTTCCTGGACTTGGCACTAGAGAAAGAGGGATGACAC
Source organism: Myocastor coypus (assembly GCA_004027025.1). Classification (NCBI taxonomy): domain Eukaryota; kingdom Metazoa; phylum Chordata; class Mammalia; order Rodentia; family Myocastoridae; genus Myocastor; species Myocastor coypus. Next base: position 28,219 of record PVJA010000430.1, read on the forward strand.
ATGAAATGCACCAGATATCCCATGCAGAGATACAGGAGTAAGAGTGCACAGAGCATAAGGAGTGCATCATGTGCATGGGAAGGGCAATGAGAGGGGATGCTGACAGGGTCAGTATCAAGTACTGAGATGGTCTCTGAGCCAAGGAACTGAAACTCTGTCAAAAATTCACAGTGGGGGTCCAGGGAGATAGCTCCACGGCACAAGTGCCTGACTGGTAAGTGCAAGGTTGTGAGTTCAAACCCTGGCCCTGCCCCTGGACCCCCCCCAAAAAAAAAAAAAATTCATGGTCAAGTATAACAGATTTAAGGGTAAAGGCAAAAATATCAAAAATTTTAGTCCAGGAAGGTCACTTTGGCTTAACATGTAGGATGAATTATGAAAGAGAGACACAGCAGGCAGGAAGAATATTCAAGAGGCTCTTAGAAACAGTTCACAAGTCCATGAGTCCTGGACTTGTGAAGGGATGAACATTGGTAGTATAGGGGAAAACTCCAGTTCTAGACCACTAGATTGATTGGGGGAAGCACTGCCAAACGGGAATAAGAGCAAGCAGTTTGGAGACAGCTAACACATGCAGGCCTGGACATGCTAAATTAATGTGATTGCGATGTAGAGAAGAGATACAGGAAATATGGGACTGGTGTATGAGGCAGGCCATGTAGGTTACTGTGGGAGGTAGCAGTGTAAGCCACAGGCATCAGTGAAGCTGCCAAAGAGGAAACTGAGGGTGAAAAAAGTGAAAACCTGATGATAACCAGGGAAAAGATCAGGAAAAAAGCGTCCAGAGGGAACAGAGGAAATAGGCAGAATCAGGAGCAACTAGTTCCTTCTGGGGATATTCAGAACAGGTGCTGCTAGGGGCTGTGATGAAGTTGCCAAACAATCTCTGTATATGGCAAGTAAAACAATTCTTCAGGGAATTTATCAAGGCAGAGGCCAGAACTTCAGGCTGTAGGGAGTGAAGGAGCCATGGAGAGGACAATAAGGCATAGGCTGAATCAAGACTACTACCTTGATTAGTTGTTCAGGGGAATTTAGTAAGATCAGTGGAAGATGGGAGCAGAGAATGGTAGGTGGGACTTTCCATTCTTACATGAGTTAATGTACGAAAGTCAGATGAGACTCACAGATTAAATACATAGGAAAGGGGAGCTAAGTGTGTCCATGTTACAAAGGGAACACAAGAATTAAATGAATATGGCTGCTGCCCTCAGGGAGGAACCAGTCCATTGTGGTTATTAATATGTGTATATTTCAAAAAAGCTATTGGCAAATATTGGAAAAGAGCAAAGACAGAAGATACAAGCATTTAGGTTTATCTATGATGTGTACAGCTGACTAGAAGAAAAAAAAATTAAAAGCCAGAGGGGCAATATCATTCTACAGTAAAGCTGAAAAAGAGTTCTGGAAATCACAGGCCAGTGCTCTTAGTTGATAGGTCTGGAGGGAACAAGTGACTCCACTAAGGACACACAGTTGGTTAATGATAGAGCTGGGATCAGAAATCTAATCTCCCTTCCCTTGATCTGGTGATGGTTCCTTCCCTTATATCACATTGCTTCTCCACAAATGTCCAACATGGGACTTGGACATGTGGGTCTTCAATTAAGAACTGCAGATTTCACTCACTAAAGGAGCTAGACAAACACTTGTTTGAGGATGTAGGCAATATCCCTTTAGCTGAAAGCAATCTTTCCTTACTCTAAACTCTCATAACACTTTATCTCCATAACTCTATGGCTAAAGTAAGATGTCACACTCCCTTATACCTACTCAGTATCTAGAAGGCTCAGGGAAGTGATAGCAGTAACAAGAAAATGCTACTGTCTCTATACACTTGAACTATGTTTTGGTCTTTATCAGCCCAAGGTGGGTGGCCATGTGAGGGGGGTGCAGATCTACTTCTCAGAGACTGGATTGTCAGACCCTGGTAAAATCTGAATGGATGGTCATTATGATATGAATATGTTCTGGTGACAATTTACATAATGTATGTAAAGCACTGAGACCTTCCTTAAGACCTTAAGATGTTCAATCAGTACACTGTTAAGAATGGCTCATTAAAAAAAAAAAAAAAGCCGGGTGTGGTGGCACACGGCTGTAATCCCAGCACTTGGAAGGCTGAGGCAGGAGGATCAGTGGGAGTTCGAGACCAACCTGGGACACAAAAGTGAGCTCAAGGGCAGCCTGACCTGCACAGTGAGACCCTATCTCAAAAAGACAAAAAAGGGGCCCAGCAAGATGGCTCAGTGGTCTAAAGCGCCTGCTTAGGAAGGCTTAAGTGGCTGCAGGGACCGCGGTTCGGTCCTCGGCACCACATGTTGCACCAGCCCTGCCCTCAGGGCAGGCTGAGCCGGCCATAAAAATAAATAAACAAAAGTTCTGAAACAAGAAAAAAAAACAATGGCTCATTATCATGAACAATTTTATATAGATTTCTGATCATATGCAGGATGTAAATGTCAAAGAAGACAAAAACAGCAATGGAGGAGTCATTTCTATAATGTTTCATTTCCTCAAAATTTTATGATCCCAGGAAATTTGGGAAATTTCTTGAGTGAAGAAGGGAAACCACTGCAAAAAAGAAGGCTTCCTAATTTAAGGTTTCAGCCTATAATAAAGGCCCTTGCCTAAAACAGATAGGGTTCCAAAATTTCATTTAGTATACCTCTAAGACTACTCATCCATTCAAATGTTTCTGCTTTTAGCAGAACAAACGTTAGATGCTAGAAATGCAAGGAGAGAATTCTCAGCATGATGGAGCTTGTAGTGTATAATATGGACAGACAGAGCAACCATTTTCCAGAGTACAGGATGTGCTGTGTTAAGACCTGCAGTATGGAAATCTAGAAAAGAACACTGAACACAGACTAAGGGAAGACAAACTAGAGAAGGTGTCTCAGGTAGGTCAGCATTCTGTTCCTTACTATATTAGCAATATAGTTATTGGGAGATGTGCGAATGACATTTCAGGAAGCATAATATGAGAAAATAGGTTGCTCTGATACTAAAGAATGGTGGCATTCTCAGCAACAGAGGAAACACTAATAATTCTTAAACATTATTAATAAAAAAACCCTCCAAACTGAAAACAGGGTAAGACTAATAAGAGCGGATTGTAAGGTGCAATAAAAAATGGTAAATGCCTACAGCAAAATAAATTACTATAGTAAAGGACACTTTGCCATTTATCCCTCTCAAAATATTCCCACTGACTTCAAGCATACCCATTTCCCATTCCTACTACTTTCATAAACACTTCTGGGAGCCCTCTTTAACTAAGTGTCCTTAATTGAACTGTTGTGGCTGCCTCTGTGTCTTGAACTGATCCAAGACATTTACCTTTCATGGTTATTTTGACTTTGGAGAAGAACTTGAGGTCACAGGGTGTCAGATCAGTGAATGAGTGTATGAGGTCACAACAGCAGTTTTACAAGCAGGAGCTTTTCGTTGGATGGGACTTGGCAGCAACAGCATTCATCATATCTTGATTGCACTTAATAAAGACACTCACCAAAGAAGACTTCTAGAACTGCTACAGAAAGGGGCAAGAAGGATGGAATAAATTTTATGTAAGGGGAAGAGTTTGAAAGGGATTAATGAAAATTGTGTCTTTTATTGTAATACATCTAAAAAATTTAAACATGCAACATAATTATATATTCATGATTGGAGAATTTTAAGAAAGGAGAAAATAACCCAAGTTTATTCAACTATCAGTTAAAATGACCCCATATATCAGAATTGAGGCCATATCCTCAGCAGTTTTCTCAAGAGCTAAAGATGGGGTCAGAACTGCAACTTCTGAACAACATATCCAGTGTAACTAGGGAATTTGGCCATTGTGAGGCTAGAGTTGTACAAGGCTGGAGTTGGCTCTTTTTCCTGTGTTCTACCCTGGGAGGTTCTAATTGACCAGGCCAGGCATAGCCCAGAGAATTCAGTAGTCTCTATTCAAGTATGCTTAATGTCTCACCAGCTGTGAGGGAATCCCAGAGCCAGGATGGAGTCTGCTTCCCCAGGGACTATTTCCTTCTTTGGTCTGTAGCAAGTGAGTGCATGATCTTCAAAAATTTCTGTAAGGGTTCTCTCAAGACATGTGTGTTAATTAAATTGAGACTGCATCTCCACAATCACACAAAATTGACTGTGTCTGGAAAAATATTCAGTGGTCTGTACTGTCATGATCTGTCTATAGTGTTTGATAAGTCTTACAATTTTTTTTTTTTTTTGGTGCTTTAAACAATTTATTTAACTGAAATGGACTTACATTTGTTTCTTAAGTGACTTCCATTTATTTGGATACATCTTTTCCCAATGGTGATTTATGAGATCTTCAAGCCAATATAAATATTTTATAAATATTTGGGTATATACCTGCACAATACCTCAGCAATACTTTTCAGCAAGAAAACACTGACGAGTAAAGACCAGACACAATTACTCACTATAGTGAAAATCTGCTGAGATATGTTTGAGGTAAGAAGGCACCATATACCTCTTCAGCTAAGAAAATCACCCTTACAACACAGGGCAATTTTATTTTTATACAGGACCTAGAACACTTAAGCTGTCAATTAGGTGGTGAATGGCAGAACTACATCCAAGTTTATGCCATGAATTCATAGGGAATAGGTTCCAACAACTCAGGTTCCTTCCCATTGGTCCTCACAAAGTGCGCTTCTCTGGGAGGGGCAGGCTGGTGCTTCAGTTGAACCCAAGTACCTTTCTCTTTGGCTTCTTTCTTTTTCTGATCATTTTCCTTGACACATTGCAGGAAGCTATCATGACTTTTTGAATGTTTAATATGCTCAATATGTACATTAATCCTCTTGGCAAGTATCTTGCCCTTAACTTGCTTGTTTACAACAATGCCAGCAGCGTGCTGGGTAACATTGTAGACTCTTCCTCTTTTGCCACGGTAACATTTGTGAGGCATTTCTTTTTGCACAGTACCCATTCCCTTGATGTCTACAATGTCACCCTTTTGTAGATTCACATGTATGTGGCCAAAGTAACCACCCCATGTTTTCTAAAGGGCCTGGAGAACATATAATGGGTTCCCCTCCTCTTGCCCTTTGTGTTAGTCATTTTGACAAGTTACTGGAAGATGGGGCTTCTGGCCGAAAGAAGTCTTACAATTTTATAACCAGCCTCTAACATTCCCAGGGTAGTTTCCCTGAGTCATGATGAACATGAGTAATGTATTCATTACTGGGTTTCACTCAGTGGTGCTTACAGTAAACTTACAAGGCAATGGGAGAGCTATGGTTTGCTCTCTGCAGTGTACTTGTCTCGGGGAAAGGGCAACAGTCAAGAGTTTTAGAAACAGGTCATGTTCATGGCAGTCCAACTGGCCTAACATTTCTTCAAGTTCACACTACTGTGGAGAAAGGCTGCAAATCAACTTCTTTGAAGGGTTCTTTTATTACCAATGAATATCTTTTTCATTGTATTATACAACATCACTTGCTAAAATTATATAGTAAGGTACTGGTAAATGTTTTGGTCTTCTTTTTAGTCCAATTTATTTAAAAATGAAAGAAACATAGTGAAAGGGAAATTTCCCTCCCTCCTTTCCTCTCTCTTGGTGTGGGCTGGGAGACAAGATCTCAGCATGCTCCTTAGAGACCAGCTATTGAACTTCTGTTATGGCTGTGTATTAACTACTAGCATCACCAAAGAGGAAACCACTCAAAGCTCTCACTGTGGCCCACTACGGAGCAGCTCTTCAGGCTGCTCAGGCTTTTAATGACATGAGCTGCTTGAAGGTAGGCCTGCATCTTGCCTTCATTTCCACCACAAAGCTAGGAACATGCATTAGTGACAGCAAGTGGCTTCTTCTCTGATACTGGTGTACACGGCATGGCTGTCACATGCCTCCATCCTGGCAGTCCTGGTAGGAAGCTGCCAATGCTCCAATACCAGCTTTCCTGCATAACACCTGACTTTACCCTTTGTCCCATCCAGTGAGTAAGTACCATGTGATTTTATTTCCAGGTACACAGGACCCTAGAATTGAGCCATTCACTGCTGGACTTTAGAATGGCTGATCTCTGGCTGGACCTGACACTCCTCACTTTTCAATGTGGTGACCTTAGATTTGTCCCAGAAGAGCTCAGCTGCAGCTCATCAAAATGAAACTGAGGATGCAACTTTACAGCAAAGCCATTACTTGGGGTCTCTGGGGGTGACTGCATGCCCAGAGAGCTGCACCCAGTTCTGGCAATAGCTGTCACTGCCAAGCATCATGCCATTAGCACAGGGACTAGGCAGAACCACTACACAGCTGTACATCTCTAGAGGCCCCATGACTCATGATTTTGTGTGATTTCTCCCAAACCTCTCCACTCTTGTGATGCCTACAGGGGATTCTTGGTGAACAAAGGCCTCCTCTGAAAGACAGAGTATGAGGGGAAGGCAGTAGCTGACAGCACGGTGGCCCAGCTTGGTTCTTACGCACATGAGAGCTCATATTGGAATTTGTTTAAACCTAGCCATCATCAGTTGGTGAGTTAACTACCTTTCATAGGAGATTTAATGGAACATACCATATTTAACCTGAAATCAGTTTTGCAGTAACTGTAATGCATACCATCATTAAACCTATCATCATTAGACCCTTGTGAGAGCAGCTGTGCTGGCACATTTCACAAGCTTACCACCCATAAAATATTTAAAAGTAGATAAAGAGAGAAAAGAAAAAAATTCTAAAGAGCAATATACCAAATGAGAAAATGAAAGGACTATAGCAGTAAAGACATACTGGTATTTTTTATTTTGCTCTATGACAACACACACACACACACACACACACACACACACAAACGGATATGCAGTATCTTGATTGTTTAATAACTGAAATACTAAAGGCACTTATACTTTCTGAACTTCTTTAAAATAAGTTATGAATGCTACAAATAGGTTTCAAAGAGTTTCCTTCAACTGGAGGAAAGTCGTCCCCCAAACTGAGTCTATGGACACATCAAAGGTTCTACTGTTATAGGAGAATATTCTCAGAAGTGTGTGGGTTGTCCTCTCTGTGCAATTAATTTTGTCATTTCAATCACTGTTATCTTATGCTCCATACACCAGGACTGAGAAGTAACAAAGGGCACTTTGGACACTTTCAGTTTCTTTTTCTTATTTCAAATGATTAGCAGTATGGTCAACTTGCTAAAATATTTTTAATAGAATGATATCTCAGGTTGGTCAAAATCAGCACTCATCACTAGGACAAATCTAGCTTTGTAGTTAAGGGCTACTACTGGTCAGTAAAATAGAAAACTTATAAAATATTTACAATTGAGGAAATTGCCCCTTCACTCTCCAGTTTTGAAGCATTCGTAACAGGTTCTTTAAGCATGTTAACTAATTTACTTCTTCCAATGACTCTATGAGACTGATACTTAGAAGCAACAAAGGGAGAAAGAGCTTAAACAGTAACTTGGCTACTAGAGAGCAAGTAAGCAGCTCAAGGATTCAAATTGAGGTCTATCTGGGGCTGACACATAAGCCCAGAGCCTCTACTCCACACCACCTCTAGCATGCATCCTCATGCTGTGGTGTAACTTAGGGCTGTTGCTAAGAATCTATACAATGACAATGATCTTCCTCTTCCACATTAGATATGAAGACTGCTTCATTTCTTATTAAAATTTTCTTTGTAAAAAAATGCAGGAAAGTTTAAAGTCAGTATTTGCTGATACACATTTTTATGAAAGTGATTTAAGTCATGAAAAAAGTGAGATACGAGTGGGTTAACAACAAAAGCATGTTGTTTTCTTACTGGGAAAATTTCAACTAGGAGAAAAGTTCAGTGAAAACAAATTACAATTTCTTCCTGATAGTCACTATTCTCTGTGAAGTACTTAAAACACAGGCTTTACAGTAAATGCTCAATAAGGTTACTATCCTAATGATTATTATTATACATAGGACATGAGTTTTCCTAAAGGGAAAAAGAAAAGGTCCCATTGGAAAGCAAAGTGAACATATTGGAAAGAATGGCCTTTCTTGGTCCCTGGGGAAGTATAAAATCAGTACTGCTTAACTCCAGATTCTTTCATACTCAAAACCTAGGGATAGGGAAAGCCTCAAAGAAAACAGATTCTTTATCTGCTTTTGCTTTATTGGGCAAAAGACAGCCTTTTTACCTATAACAATACAATCTATTTACATTTCTGTTAAAAATAATGTAGTGTACTATAGGGAAAAAATAAGCAATCTGTTTAGTCCTGGCAATAAAATAAAATAAAATACTGCAGGAAAATTAGATTACTCTGAGTAGAATTCTATGAGGGAATTTGGAGTCTGTTATGGTTATTAAGTCATCATTTCTGACAGATTACTCTAATCGGCTGTCAAATAACATTCCACAACCCCATCTGTAACTTGGCATCCTAGTTATTCAGACTATGTTACTGTCTGTGTATAAAACACATACCAAACAAGAGGAGGTATAGACTAGCATTTATTATACTCATTAGCTATGATTAGGTTCTATGTTTTCATACTAAATAATAACACAAGCTTCCATTTTGCTTTGTTTATTCTTAAAATTAGAAGAACAATGCATCGGCTTAATATGGTAGGCATAGGCCATGAATGAAAAATAACCATAATGAACGAAGTATGAAAATAAGCATTCAGAAGCAGTGTTGTTTAAGTGTAATCCTTTCTTAGTTTATTTTATACTTGGAATCATCATTGCATATAGTTCAAAAGACAATCCTGTGTCACTTTTTAACTCTCATGATAGATTTCACAAAATAGCTATTACTTCATTCAGAGGTATTGCTATTATTGTATTTAGCATTTTTGTAAACAAAAAATTTTTATGGTAACATTTACACCCTCCATTTTTTGTCACTGCACCTTTATGGTATAATAAAAATGGATCCAGCCATTTGAGCTTCCAAATAAAAGCAAAGCATCTTAGGTGTATCAAGAAATACCTTGTTAGGGACCTATATGGTTTCCAGCTGAAAGCAAAAGCAGAATTGGAGGGTATAAAGTAATTCTGAATATAGAGATAAATGGAAAACTCAACATGACAAAAGCCTTACAGGATTATAATCTTGCTGAAGTTATACTATGACAGACACAATTATAATAAAAGATCACAAAAATTCTGTGTGATGACTGGAAGATCATAATCACTACTGATGAATGAGCCAAAATTAGGAGAAGGTAATAATTTGCCCTTATCACTATGTGGGAAACATTCTGACATCTTTTATCATGGACTTGCCTTCCAAAGCCAATGATGGATACATTAACACTCATTCTTCCAGGTGTTACCCAGATGCTAAATTAGGCTTTCAGGCTAATTGAGCAAAGCAGAATACAAACTGAAATAGTAATGCTAACCCAGCCATTAGGCAGTGGTCAAATGACCTGGCAGTTCATTTACAATTTGAATACTAAATTATATATGCCATAAACTTGGCAGAATATAATTTTTTTTAAGAGAAACAAGTCTGATTTAAAAATAAATCAACCATTTCACTCTAGTCTCTGCCCATAATGACCTCCTCTGGCCTCATTCTCAGCCAGCCTTTGGCTCTGTCCACAACATTTACAGAGAACAGCTAGTTCACTACTACCCAATTCTCCACATTTGGTGAACCAGACTGAACAAGGTCCTCATCCCTGCCAGCCTTCCTTCTCTATGTGGGATGAAGTCCATTTGTTTCTACCTGGGTCTCCTAGTGTCTGCTTCTATTTGAATACCCAGCTCTGAGCACTGGCCATCTAACTGGGGACTAGTCTCCTTATCTGGACCTTCTAAACCTATTTTCTAAGGCTCGACTGTGGTAACGATGACATCTTGTATTGCTTCTGATCTTTACTCAGACTCCTTGAGCCATGAAACTGTCTCATCCCCACAGGGATACTTTGGACACTGAAACCTTGAATTGTGGTCAGCCACTAGAAACTTGTGGCACTAGATTGAGACCACAGCTCTGGGAGCAGTTTCTCAGGATAGGAACTCTGCTTTCCTAGTCCTCTCATGTAACAGTCTGAGTCCACCCTTGAATTTATATAATATTCTTATTGAAAATTTTAGTTTTGAATCACTTTTACTAAATTTATTCTTCCTCTCTCTTTTTTCTTATCTCTTCTCTCGTTCTGGTGAATGCCCTTTGCATTTGTTTAAAGTGCAAGGTCCAGAATTTTATTCTTTGCTAAAACTTTCTGTTGTCTTGGAGATTAAACTCTAGCTCTTTAACTGTGTTCCAGCAAACACCATGCTTTGATCCAAGGTTACATTTTCAGGCTTATTTCTCATTAGTGTGGCATATTTCTTTTCTAATTATGTTGGTCAACTCCTTATTCCTATCACCTATGCAAATATGCTTATCTACAAAAAGGCCCAGTGACACTCACACACATAAACACAGCATTTCTCCTGGAAGTACAACATTCATTTGTTATACAGACACTTGTATTATGTTCCATTTTTGTAGGTTATTTCAAATTATTAGAAATATTTCCAATAGCTCATCTGCTATATTTACTACTTTTAGTTTAAGTAAAACTAAGCATAGGCTTGATGAGTTAAAATTATACTATAATCTAAGTCAACTAGGAAATTGATGAGTATTTTGTGTGCAACACAGGGCATGCTTCATCTACTTCAATATTATTTATACTGTACCCAGAAGTCTCTAGTTTCCTTTCAACTTTAAGGCAACCTAAAACAATCACAAAAATACTTCAATGAGCAAATCTTTACAACTTCTGGTTCAAAATTAACTTTGGAAAGCTTAAGCCAACTGTATTTTATTTTGACCTGCTGACAGGATATATCAAATCACCTGGAAAACACCTCTGAATTCCATATTCTAACAAGCCTTCCCTAGCTTATTTACCCAGTCTGGTGTTGTTTGAGTTGATTTTCCAGCCACATTTATTAATTACTGTCTAACAATCCCACCTTTCTGCCAGTTGGAGACTCACATAAAAATTATTATTTGATTGGGTTAGGAATGACAACTTCATTTACAGCAGACAAATAAATATGGTTCATTCAGTATTCCTTTGCCATTTATTTATTTAAATCCTCCACAGCCTCTGGGATTATATTAAATGAATGAAAGTAGATAAGCAAGGTAATTGTTATTTTTGAATCATGTTTAAGCAGAACTGATTAAGTTCTCTCTCTCTCTCTCTCTCTCTCTCTCTCTCTCTCTCTCACACACACACACACACACACACACACACACACACAACTTGCCCAAAAGAATTTCCTACTAAAATTAGTTGATGAATATAGAAAAAAGCCTCAAAGGGCTATTTTGTATTATCCATGTTTAAAAATGCAAATCCATTAAACATTTGAGCAATACATCTGACACTGTTTTTGCAACTATATTTATTCATCTTATCTTCTACAGTAGTACTAACTTTGGTTGATATTTTTTGCCAAATGAAGATCTTCCCTCCACTGCTGCTAATACTTTAGGAGTTTGAGTTTCACTTCACTGTCTATTTTAATTTTCACCTTCTACTCTAATGTGTGAAATCGTTTACCAATTTTGGACTTGTTGGCAGAGATTAGGGAAGTTAGAATGATGGTTCAATTGTTCCATAAACAGCATTATCCTGAAGCTTAGTCTACTAAAGATAAAACTCCAGGTTTACATCTTCAAAAGTACAGTATGTGACCCAAACTTAAATGGCAAAGGTACATGCAGACAGTTAATGCAAGAGATGTGTATGTAGAAACAGTAAGGAATGAGACAAAAGTAACATATGGGCAGGTTCTGATCCACAAAGGCAATTTACTTTCATAACTTCTTACAACCCTAGGCATGTGTCACTTAGAGGGACTTGGGAAACTTGTTAGTGAAAAGAATATCATAGAATTATGAGGTCTGGACTTTAATCTTGGATTTTTATCTGTAAATACAGCACATCACTTGACCCCTTCAAGCCTGCATAAACTGAATTTTGAGGCAAGGAGTAACTCAGAAAAGTCATGATAGGACTGTGAGGGCAACAAATAATATACAGAAGAGTACACAGTAAACTCTAAAGTACTGTATGATCATAAACTATTTGCTTAATGTATTTAAGGGTCATATTTAGAGCAAAGAGGCTTTATGACTTTATACATGCTCATGTCTCATCTTGTGCTTCTAGAGCAGAGTAGGGTTCTATATGCCCAAAAAGTATCACAATGAAGAATAAGAGCACTGAGCACACTCTCACACCTCTGCATCACCAACTTGTAAAGAACTGCTGAGTTAAAATAACATGAGGAAAGAAGGAGGAAAAGAGGGGAGGAAGGACTGGGGAATAAAAACTATCAAGCAGAGCTCACTGATTCAGCAAACGTTTCTTTAGCACCATCTATGGCATGGAGCTAGGCTGTAAGAATGTACCTCTCCTCACAGAGATTGGAGCTCAGTATGGGAGAAACTGCCAACAATGGAGGAGGATGAAGTATAGCAGGTGACAGGACACATAAAACACATGATATAGTGAATTATAATGAAGTAATATTTACTTTTACTTTCTTAGAAGTGTGAGACAGCAAATATGTGGTTGTGGAATTATATGGATGGGATACAGTGTATGGGCAAGAATGTTCTAGACACTGAAGAAAAAGGGCTGCCATATCTACTTTGCATTTCATCCTTCAGCAGTCACATCCGTGTGTGTGTGTGTGTGTGTGTGTGTGTGTGTGTGTGTGTGTATCTACTAAAAGACAGAATAAGGGCCAGCCAAATAGCTCAGTGGATTAAAGCACCTGCCAGTAGACACAGGGGACAGGGGTGCTCTGAGAGGGCAATTGAGACTGGGCATGGTGGCTGGTGCCTATAATTCCAGCTCTTGGGAGGCTGTAAACAGGCGGGTCACTATGAATTCTATCTAGTAGTGAGACCCTGAACACCCTGAAGATCCTTCCCTACAACAACAACAACAACAACAACAACAACAACAACAACAACAACAACAACAACAGAAACCCCAGAATATTCACACACTACTATGAATGTGCTGAGGGTAGTGTTAAACTTCAGTGTCCAGACTCTTAAAACCACCTCATCTTTACCTGTTGGCAGACTATGTAGGAGACTATGGAGCAATTATTATAGGGATAATGTTGAAAATCTCTAATCTTTTTTTATTAGTTGTGATAATTGTGAGGCTCCAATGGTAAAGAAGAACAAATTATAGAGATGCTATTAAAATAGAATATAAGATTTTCTCATTGACAAGGAGAAAAAAAGGGGAAGTACACAAAGATGGAAACTGAAGATACTATCTTCCTGGCCCACCCATTCATTGAGGTAAGTAATATAGGGAGAGTTCCTGGAATGAGGAAATAGTAACTTTAGTATTGGAAATTTCCATAAATAATTTGGATGGATATGCAGATAACAGATACAGGATATTTAAGCTCAGGGCAGACCAGAAAACATTAGGTAGCTGGTAGTCAGGAGCTTAGTGAGGTTGTAGAAGCCATGAAAATGCATAACAAGGACTCATGAATATCATTCAATGTGAAAAGAAAGTCATGAACACAGAACCCAGGGTATATGTTTAAGGCGCAGTATTTTACACGCTTTATCACCTCTATAAAAGAAGCCACAGTTCCAACATTTAGGGAGAAAGTGCTAAATGATTTCACTATGTGATAAAAAGCACACAGCAGGAACTTGGCTTCACATATCTTTTTGTGGTCCCTGCCTGTTATGTTCAGCTTTCCTGAACACCAGCTTTTCAATGTCCTGAACTGTTTGTTGGTAGATCCAGCCTTTCCCTTCAAAAATCAGTGACCAGAGAAAATATTTCTTCCTTCTTTAGAGTTTTTTAAAAGCCCAAACTTAATCTTCCCAACAAAGCTTTTTGAAGTTACCACTGGAAACATTTAATATCCACATTGCAAACTTTAAAAAAAATAGCATGATTGAAGAACTTTGATGTATGGTGCTTGAGGACTCCCCTCAACCCAAATGGTAGCATCTATTTAATAAATGCTGTTCTGAGAGACTGCAGGTCATTATTATGTAAGACTGTGGGATGCTATTTTTGGGAACCAGGCATTTGGCACCACTGATTTTGACAGATCTGCCTTTCATCAGAGCCCTGACATGTAGGTGACATGCTCTTCATTTTCCTTTTCCCAATGTGAGTGACTGTCTCCTTTGAAACAAATTATATGAAAATGTAACATGAATCTCCTTAAAATAGGTATAGCCTACTGCCACTTAAGTCATTGTCAAAATGCATCTCAGTAGTGCTACTAAAGATTGCCGTTAGGATGAAGACCTCTTTGATTTTGCTCTTTCCTAGTAATAAGTTGTTTCATGGTTAGTCAAGCAGGTTCAGAGTGCAGAGTTACCTCTATCAGCGAGCAGATGCGCTCAGTGTAACCGACCACATGAACCTGTTGCTGTGTGAATCACTGGCTCCGGACTTTCTTTCTCTAAGACTAAATATGAAGGGGATTCAATGCATCTGACTTAGAGGCACTGGTGAGAAAAAAAGGTTTATAATCTCTGAAAATATAGCATAGAAAGGTTATTATTATTTTTTTTTTAGCTTTAGATCTGTTAAATCAGCCCACATCAGATGCTGAAAGACAGAAATGGACAAAAAAATGTGCGGATGGAAGACAGTGAACATGTACAATGCAGCTGATGGCATTTCTTCAAGAGTTAGTCATTTGGTGGCAGTAAAATAAAATATGCTGGTGGTTTATTTTATTATTTGTGGTATAGGGATCCAACTTGGGGATGCTTAACCAGCAAGCTACATCCTCAGGCCCTTTTGAGTTTTTCTTTGGGATACCACAGTGGTGGTGAACCTCTGGCATACATGCCACAATGGGCTGCTGGCATCAGTGAAAGCTCTATAGGACTTGCCATCACTTAGAATCTCACTGTGTCTTTTCACACTTGTAATCTCCCTGCCTCAGCCTCTTGAGTAATTGATATTACAGGCATGTACCACCACTCCTGGCTCCAACAAAAGCCTGGCTTTAATGTGCCATTATAGGCACTCTTTACAGCCCTTTTCTATTTATGTCCTACACCCCACCAAGCTGATGTTGAACGTTGAGTCTGTTTTTTCTTGAGATATACCCTATTTCTTCTCCTGGTTATGTGGAGGTTTTCTTTTCTATGTGGATTCTTTAGACCTGAGGGTTCCTTCCTATTTGGTCAATTAACTGCATCTTCCTCTTTGATATGGGTCTGTTAAGCTGCTATCAAGTTAGTCAAATGCTGGCCAAGGGCAGTTTCAGTTTTATGTGGCAACCCTTGATCTTGTGCTTACAAACCATTATCAAAGATGTTTATTGTACTGTAGGTGAATAGAAATAATCCAAAATATGAAGAATTCCAGATTTACAAACAGTATGGAATTCAACAACTCACTCAAAGGGAAATTTCACAAATGTTTAGGGCAGATGACATTCTTTTTAAGCCTCTCAACTCACAGGAAGTGTCATATAGACAGTCTTTCTTATTATGTGATACTGTATTCTACTCTAGCATTCATATTGCAGTTAAATTTTCTTTGTCAGCAAGTCTCTCAAGCTGTGGGTATCAAGAGAAACAGGATAATAAATGCTTTCCTTTCTGGCACAGAATTTCAAATCCATGAATGATGAAACAGCAGGGACTCTACACTCCCATGGTTTCTACGAAGTGGAAATTACTGATTAACTCTTTGTGGCAGAAAATTACTCCTCATGCTTCAGAATTAGCTTTTCTGGCCTAAAATAGCATCAATTCCATTTATCCCCGGACAGTCTGGGACACGTTAATTCTATGGAAGTTCCATTCAGAGATTTTCCAGCAGGTTTTTTTTTTTTTTTTTTTTTTGTCTTTTTTGAGATAGGGTCTCGCTATGCAGTTGAGGCTGGTCCTGTGCTCACTTTTGTAGCCCAGGCTGGTCTCGAACTCGCACCAATCCTCCTGCCTCAGCCTCCCAAGTGCTGGGATTACAGGCGTGAGCCACCACGCCCGGCTCCCCAGCAGGTTTCAAAGTATAAATGAGAAGAGGAAATATACTGCCCATTCAGATAGGCTGGGAAACAAAAGGACACCTCATGTCCCAACTTGCTTCTTTGCCTTCTGTCCTAAATGGGGGTATCCTGCTCTACCTTCCAAATATCTGAAAGTAAGTCAGAAGGGTTGGAGCCTCTTTGGCCACAGCA
This sequence comes from Myocastor coypus, assembly GCA_004027025.1. Classification (NCBI taxonomy): domain Eukaryota; kingdom Metazoa; phylum Chordata; class Mammalia; order Rodentia; family Myocastoridae; genus Myocastor; species Myocastor coypus. Next base: position 44,399 of record PVJA010000430.1, read on the forward strand.
GCTTTTTCCCTCTTTAGTACTCAGATGAGAAGACAAATCAACTCAAGGGATGCATGGGGCATACACTGACACCCATTCCAGGCTGCCTGACCATGAACTATGAGAAACAGCCAGGACAATAGCTTTGGTGAGGTCTACATAGGATGATGCTTCTCAAAGGTTACATCAAGTATGTATGTATGCATTACTTAGGATTTAATGTTTAGAAGGGTTCAAACTGAATTTTTATAGTGTAAAGCATAATACTCTGATATTTTGATAAGATACACTATAAAATGATCATTTCAATCAAGCTAGCACAGCCAGGCCTTCACACAGTCATCTGTCTGCACATGTGGTGAGAACAGGGAAGCCAGTTTAAGCGCAGGATTGGTGTAGGGTGTGAGAGCTGCATTTCCTACAGCCTCAGATTCAATCAATGCTGCTGGTCCATGGACTATATTTTAAGTTAACAAGATTATGCTATACTTATGGGAAGACAACTGATAGGTAACAGTGTGTACCTGTGAATCCACATGAAGCAGAAAGTAAGTTTTAAGCAGCTTGGGGTCAATGATGGCTACTTCTTCCTACAGTTACTCTCAAATTCATTTGAACACTGGAATATTTTGGGAAACTTGAAAAATACAGAGGTACACTCCTATCTAAAGAGATTTTTTAAATTTGCCTATCACATTGTATAGGCATATGTATTTCTTAAAGATCCAGGAGTGATTTGATTGTGAGTCACTCCCTAGTTGTAGTTACAAACATTAATCAAATACCATTTTCATTAACTTCATATAAATTCATTTACCTCATGTAATATTTTAGTAAGTGGCCTAGGAAGTATATTATTATTATCTCTTTAGATCTTATAGATTGGAAAGGAAAAACAGAAACCCCAAGAACAGCCACCTCATATCATAGACAGCAGAGCCCTGGATAGACTGGTGACTTGAGCTCTAAATTTCTTATTCTTTAAAGGATATGGCTGGCATAATCTTGTAGAGAAAGTGTGGGGGCATGATATGTTGTTCTCCTTCCCCCGATGACTACACCTGATTGTGTGACCTTTAGGGTGTTGTCACTGACTTCTCTGGACTTTACTTTCCTCATCTATAAAGTGAAAAGGCTGAGCAAGGTGAGCTTCTATAACCTGTGTCTATCTTTAGATTTGGCTTACTTTCCTCCACATGTTCTTTCTTCCAACATTGACCCATGTAACAAATTCAAATAAACAGAAACCTGGTATAGGATTTCCAAGCATTGGAGCCTTATTTTTTTAATTCTCCTTACAAACATTTAGCTCTTGTTAATTACCTATAAAGATTTTACAGCTGGGAAGTTATGCCTCAGGAGTGATTTAGGTTATTTAGTGACTGAGATTCTCTTAAATGATTCAATGGTACTTGTGAACAGTTTTTTTGATTTGTGATTGTAGTTAATAGCTCTACAAGCTGCAGGTAAAATGTTACTAATCTAAATCTAAACTAATGCTTCCATACCTACTTAAATGATAGTAAATTATAAGTCATAAAGTAGCAATACATTGGAAAGACAAGTAAAAGGCTCAATAGTCAGTGGTCTTCTATATCATACAGGAGTCATTCCTTATTAGAGTTTTTGTCTTCTGTGGTTTTAGTTATCTATGATCAACTACACCTAAATATTAAATGGAAAATTATACAAATAATTAATTCATATGTTTTAAATTTCACACTATTCTGAGAAGCACAGAGAAATTTCACTTGATCCTGCCTAGGATGTGAATCATACCTTTGCCCCACACATTCACGCTGTACTGTACATACGTATAGTAAAAACCAGTATGTACAGGAATGGTACTGTTGTGACTTGAGGCATCTACTGGGTGCCTAAACCATTATACTTGTATCTAATTTCAGCAGGTTGATTACTAGGCAAAAAAGTGTTCACTGACTTGACACTAGAAAAGTTTTCTCTAACAGGTGTAGACATTTAACTCTCTTAAGCTTAACAGACTTCTATTCAACAAGGCAACTAGAATCTAAAAATAAATTATTAATGTGTTATTATTTATTACTTCATCATTTACATGGGATCAGGCATATATAAGCTCTTGGCATAGTTCCCAGAACACAATAAACACTTGATAAATGTTAACTATTATTTTATTAATTATACATGTATTTTTATTTGGTTAACATTCTGAAAGCTATAAGGAAACAACAGTTGTGCAGACAAAATGTCTCTATAAGCAGAATTTGCTAGAAACACCTTGAACTGTTACTCTGCTTATACTACTACTCTGACTTTACATCTAGCATATAAAATATTTGCAATGACTGCAATTAAATTTTGATTTCCCGTTTCCTTTGACTAGCTGACAACACTTTAGTGTATGCTGAACTCCACATGCTACTGAATACAAAATATCTGGCATGGTTTCTTGATACACACTTAGATATGTGCTCTCCTGAAAAAACAATACTGTGTGTGTTTAGGCAAGCAGAAAATGTCCACACTTTCATATATTAAAATATTAAAATATATACTCTGGCCCATTAACCTTGAATTAACTTTGAGAGTCTTCAAGTTCACCTGGTCAGTCTGATCTCTGTTGTGTGAGAGTTGTAGAAAGTGTGGGCCTAGAGACTGTTAAGAACTTTTTTAGTCCAACTTTAGGCCCTCAAGGCCACCAAGCCAGCATTAGTGCTTTTGCTGATAACTACAACAGTAGAGTTCATGTAGGCCTCTGTCTCTAAAATATGACTACTCATTTCAATTCATTAAAATATTTTTATTAGTGCATGCTTGTCATACACAATGAGTATAATCATTGTGCAGGGCTGGAATATTTTGTATATATCACATCTTTGTCATTTAAATTCATATGAAAAGGACTGGTGAGATAGCTCAGTGGTCTAAAGCGCCTGCTTACACAAGCTTAGACAACCACCCAGACAGCAGTTCAACCCCTGGCACCACATGCTGTGCCAGCTCCACCCCTGGGCAGGCCATATACATACATACATACATACATACATACATACATTCAGATGAAAATGGAGGCTATCATGATGGCTGTAGAAAATTAACTAGAGAATAGCCTAGCCTAGTTCAGGCTCCAGCTTTTTACCCTCTGGATGAGACAGGTGAATGCTTTGAGGATGGGACAAAAGACAGCAGGCAGCAGAATGGGAAGAAGGAAGAGGGAGGACAGGAATGCCCAAGCTTCTAGGCTTCCATCACATCATGCCTTTGCTGACTCAGTCTTGGTGCTCTCAAGACGCTGAGGTCAAGAGAGCAGGAGTCACTGGCAGAGCTAGGAAAGGGCTGTGTTCGATCTCACTGCACCATGTATGTGGAGTTTGCTGCATGAGTATTTCTTAGAACCTTCTTTTGTGGTAAGGTCTAGTTTTGCTTCCTTATTATCAGCAGCTTGAGCAGATTCAAAACTTTGATACTCTGCAGAGTTTACCTCTCGGACCATAGTTTCCTCATCCCTAAGTTATTAAGGTCACACTAGCTGCTTTCTGAAGGTCTTTAGGTATTTTCAAGGCTGAAAAGTATGATGATAATAGGTAGGTTGAAATTTTTAGCAGTTTCCCAACTTTAGGCCAGGGAAGGCTTGCTCATTTTTCCTGCTGCTTCTTAGAGTTGTCAGCAACAGGGTCTCTGCTTTTCTGATAAGCCTTGTCTCTTTCACCCTACTCTTCCCATAAAGAACAAGGAAGCAAAGAGATGGGGGAAGGGAGAGAGGCCAGCTGGATGGAGACAGGCATTAGAATGCAGATTATGGCTTGGCACAGAAAGCCTGTGGATGTAGATAAAGAAAAGCACCCTAATAACATGAATGTCAATGAGATAATATTGGTAATGCTACACTCCTCTGAAGGTGTTGCATTTATAATCATTTTTACAAAAACAGTTCCTTTTACAGTAATGACTATCTTTATAGCTTCCTCTTAGGGAGCTCTGCATTAGTAATTTCATCCCCTAGTTTTGAGCTAGCTAGCAACTTGCTTCGCCTACCACATGTTTTTTATGACCTATGCCTGTGTGAAAGAGTATGGTTTCACATTTAGGGAAGAGCTAGGCTATGTGCCCCAGCTGGTGTACTGCAGCAGGATCAGCTTGTGCTTTTTTTATATGTGTGAGTGCATGTATATGTAAGAGTGTGTGAACGTGTGTGTGTGTGTACATCTCTGCTGCTGATTCGGAGCACTGTTCTGTACAACTAGAGCTGGTATGGTCCTGGTGCATCAAATGTGACAGTTCTGCATACCACTCTTTTGAGTTGTAGTAGGAAGAGCTGAGGATTTCAATTCAGTTAGGGATAAAAAATGAGAGCCACAAAAGAAGCAAATGTGGTCCTTGTGAGATCCCTCACTGATGGCAGAGCTGGGACTGGCAAGCATGCTGGAGCACACAGAAGAGTGCAAAGACCTTCAGTTTCAGAGTCCAGATACATCAATTTGAATCCACCTGCCTGTAAATTCAATTACTAGCTGGGTAACCTCAAGCAAGTTACTCATTTTACCTGGTGGGGCTGTAAAAATTAACATATAGTTACATTTGTAATGATTTTTTTTATTGTGCTGGTCTCCTGAGTCATTCTTACCATTACCTAAAATGCAGCAAATATTTGGGCTAAGTTCACTGTCATGAGGCCAAACTAGTGGAGAATCTTAGTAACTGCCTCCATTTCTAGTTCCATTAGTGCTTTATTACTAAGAGGTCAAAGCAGGTATTTTAATCTCTGGCACCTCAGTGTCCTCATGATCACCTGAAATATTTTTAGAAGAGATATAACACATAAACAATCCTCTAATGTTGCTTACAAACACAGATAATTCATTTATCTATGCTGTGGATAGGAATCAAACAGATAAAAGCAATCTAACCATAATCCTGAAATGAAATTTGCCCAGAATCATTAGATGAAACACCCTTTAATGTTAAACTAAGGCTGCATGCAAGGCATTAAACTGACTTGTCACAGTCTTTTTCCCTTTTCTTTCTCTGTTCCTTGTTAGAAAGCTATGAATGCTAAACCTCTTTTGGAGCTCAGCCAGATGGGAGAGATAATCAAAGCCTGAATGATCCAGATTTGTCATAAAGTACTTCCAAATTACTTACTAATCAGTACCTGAAACAGTAAAATCATATAGATACGGACTTTTTCATTAATTAGACAAAAAATATAGACAGGGCACAGAAAGCAGAGAAGGTTTGAAAGTTTAGAAAGGACTTCTCCAGGAATCGTTTTGTCCCATCACTTTGGCAGACTAAGAGAGGAGGAATTTCAAGTGTCTTCGAGTCCTGGTGGAGAAGAGGAAGGTAGCGTAAGTGTACACTGAGTATTGACGGGAGTGATGACAGGAGCAATGGAGAATAGAAGAGAGAACATTTGTTAAAGTGTCCTATTCTGCCATCTCCCATACATACCATTTACTGTGTATCTTTTTTATCTGTATGACTTGTAGCTAGTGAGAAGTATGACAGAGTAGTAAAACATTGTATAATCCAAACAACTTTAATAGCTTTAATGAGGCTTCCTGAGCTCCTGAGTGCTGTGTCCACAGCTAATATACAGAGAAATCCTCAGAATTTTTTCCTAAGTGACTAGTGCACTGACCAGACCTGGCTGAGCAGGGGAACTCTAGTGCTCCCTCCCCCTTTTTTTTTTTGTCTTTTTGAGACAGGGTCTCGCTATGCAATTGACGCTGGCCTTGAGCTCACTTTTGTAGCTCAGGCTGGTCTTGAACTTGCACCAATCCTCCTGTCTCAGCCTCCCAAGTGCTGGGATTACAGGCGTGAGCCACCATGCCCGGCTTTCTAATGCCCCCTTTTGATCCTTGCTGCAGTTTCTTTAAGCTCAGCCATTCTGTACTTCTTGATAGGTGGGGAAGAACATTTGAGTTCCCAGGAGAATGCCCTCACACTCACCCATGTCATATCCTAATGTTTGGGGCTGTGAACTGGCCAGCCTGGTTCAAGTGGACATAAGTCTGCTGGGCTATGCCCAACTCCCATGTGAAGATGCCATTGTTTAGGCAATTTCCCATAGAGATACCATAGTCAGAGGATTTGGACAGTTCTCTAGTTTTGCTCCAAACTTTCTCTCTTGCCATTTATCTATCATAACCCCCTTTGGCATCTCATCCAGACCTTTAATCAAATTCAGAATTTTTCCCTCTGAGTTTCCTTTGAAAGCTTATCAACCTTTGGGGAACTGAAGTCTTTAAAAGCCAATGTAACAGTACCAGTTTAATCTTGTACTGATACAGAGAAATTATTATCTCTGAAATCTGTTTTTTCATCTTGCCATTGTGCCATCCTACCATACACTTACAAAAAAGATTAAGATACCAGTATCCCTCAATGCCTCAGCCCGCTTCTGTAAGTATGATCAGTAACCCATGTCAGGGCACTTGTGCTCATTTTTTTACAAGCCCCTACAATAGTCTTCATGCATGCTGTTGAGATTATTATTATTTTTTTCTTATGGCCAGCTCAGGCTGCCCTAGGGGTAGGGCTAGTGCAGTATGTGGTACTGGGGATTGAACCTCGGTCCCTGCGGTTGCCTAAGCTTGTCTAAGCAGGAGCTTTAGACTGCTGACCCACCTCGCTGATCCTGAGGTTACTTTGTTTGCTAAACAAAAATCAATACTTTTACTGAGTTCTAGTGTTAAAAAATGGGGTGGCCAGTTTTCAGCTTTAACCGTGGGTTGGCGTTTTCAAATTTTCACCATCGAGGAATCCTCATTAATTTTTTTCACATAGACTTCCTTGCATTAAGTGGGCCATGTTTCAAAAGTAACCAATTTTTAAAATTTCAGTTAATGAGTCATACATAACAACTGCCTGTCAAAGTTATTGAGTCAATCAACTGCCAATCCAAAGACAAACAAATTGCTATTCAGGTAGCATATAAAACTTTATAAGCCGGGCGTGGTGGCTCACGCCTGTAATCCCAGCACTCGGGAGGCTGAGGCAGGAGGATTGGTGCGAGTTCGAGACCAGCCTGGGCTACAAAAGTGAGCTCAAGGCCAGCCTCAACTGCATAGCGAGACCCTGTCTCAAAAAGACAAAACAAACAAACAAACAAACAAACAAAAAAAACTTTATAGTGGATGAAATAAATAATTTCCCATGGCTTTTTATATAGCATAAAATGTATGTTCCAAGATCCATTGGGCCTACGTCTGCAGTTTATGAACTAGAAGGCCAAAGTTTTTCCTCTGTCTTAGAAATTCTTTCTTGAGCTGGGAGCAACCATGCCACACCTGGGGCTGGTACTATATACCTGGACTCTACCTTTTCACTTTGTAGTGGCTCCTAGGGTGGAAAGCAGTTCTGTACTTCAGGGCCTCTTCTATAGTCATATCTTGGCACTCCTCATTATGGTCCTTAAAGAGCTATTGTAAAAACAAATATCTTAGGGCTGGGCATACAGCTCAGCAGTCTAGGTCTTTGGCTGGCTAGTGTAAGGACCCAGGTTTGATTCCTGGAACTGCATGCCATGCTGGCCCTGGGCCCCAGGTGCTGAGCCTGACACTGAAACTGGGCATGGTGGGATAACCCTATAATTCCAGTGGTGGCAAGCCTGACACAAGAGAATCACTAGGCGCCTGAACTGCATAGCGAGACCTTGCACACACACACAAAAAGTTTTAATAACAAAATAAAAAACCAAAGATATTTTTGTTTAGTTTTTATTTCTGAAAGATTTATGTATTTGGACCATACAGATAGCTCAGCCAGTCTAAACGCCTGTCTAGGCGAGCTCAAGGACCTGGGCTCTTTCCCTGGTACCACATCCTGGGACAGCCCTGCCCTGTAGACACAGAGCTGGCTACTGAGAGTGGACACAGTGGTGCACACCTGTAATCCCAGTGCTGGGGAGGCTGAAACAGGTCCAAGCTGTGTAGTGAGACCCTATATCAAATACATTTTTTTAAAAAAGAAAAATATTTTAAGTATTTTATAAAAACAAGGCAAACAGAAGGAGAATGGCTCTTTCAGATACTGCAAGACCAAATATATCAGTGAAGGTCAAATCCTGCAGATGTAAATCTGAAGAGTGTATACCAAGTGCATGTCCTGGTTTATATATTCCACAGCAAACACATTTTATATATTGGGTGGCTACTTAGTAAGAGTGCATACCTATAGAAACTATCAAATAGAAACAACAGATTTCAACAGAGCTTTTCCAGAGCTCCAAAAGCTTTACAGGCAGTATTTTTCCTATTCAGCCCCGACTCTTCTGTTAAGAAGAAAGAAGGCAGGGGTTAATGGAGCTATTCAATTAAGCTCTCAAGTATGCTTTGCCATGCACTATGAGTCAGCTATGATCTTGATTCAAACATAGGATTATCCAATATTGAGGAAGTGAGACAATTCATGACAATTCATGAAACCTAAAATAAGAAAGGTGATTTCAATAAAATGATTAAGAACATGGTGGCAGCCCAGATAGAAAATGAGACTTAAAATTACCACTTCCTTTTTTTTTGGCTAAACTGATATTCACATGTGTAATACATGAATGTGTGTTTACCTGTAGACATATAAGTATATGTGTAGATATATGTTCTAGACAGAGAGATCTGTATATTTGAAACAAATCAAGTCACTATACACACATAATATTAAAACTGTATTCATATTATGTTCTGAGAATTATCTTTTTCCTAAACATTTACTATATAATAAGTATGGCACAGAGTTTGTTGTTTTGGTGGCTCAGTTACAAAGGGTGTGGCTACTATTCCTGTACTCCCCAGGATCCAGAATAGTGTCAAACAATATAGTCAATAACTATTTGCTGAATAAATGAATGAATATTTTGCATTATGCATGACACAAAATGTTGAGGTCTTAACAAATCTCATACAGATGTTTTGGTTGCTTTTTAATAATAATTTTAAATGAAAGGAATTTGAGAAAAATGTTTATTAAATTTGCCTCATTAGGATTTGATTCAGATGGGACAGTTCTAGGGGAAAACACCCATGACATGAGGAGATGAGAGCTGAAAGATTTTATGACAGAAACAGTAACAATGATGATAGTGATAAAATAATAATGGCTTTGAGAATATGGGCATTAAATACACATTAATAACTAGGGGAGGAGTTTCAAACAAAATGAATACCTCAAAACACAGTACCAGGGGCAAACAGAACTTAGTCACAGTGAAAGCCAATCTGTCTTGCTGAAAAAGTGCAAACTCTGGCATTCCACTATTACAGGGCACAACAGGACGATTCTATGGAGAGCTAAGATGAACTACACTCGGGAATCTACCCATTCTGGTAGATTATCTTCTCTAGGGCAGGCCAGGAAAGAGTCTATTCACTTCATATCGATGAACACCCTTGTCCCAGGAGGCCATTTTATTTACTGCTTCTTCCTACTGGATCAGGTTCATTTGTTTTTATATCTGAAATCTACATGAACTTCTTGCTCACACTGTTATTATAAAACACCTTTCAGTATGCCATCAGTAAAATGGAGTACTCTAAACAAATGTACTCTTAGGGTAATAACTCTTTAATATAAACTGCATTTAATAAAACTTGTAGTGATTCCAAAAAGAAAAGGGTAAGGTATACTCAGACAAAATGTCTAGAAGAAATTTGCAATTAATATTTTACAAGACATTTAGATTCCACAGATTCCTCCTAGCTGTTAAAGTTTAAGAGCTTTTTTAAAACTGTATTCCTCACTGTTATTACATCCTTAATTAAATTAATTTATACAGTGAATGCTCTAATGATATTGCTGTAGATTTTAAATCAAAAAGCCTCATGGCTAGAGACAATATGTGTTAAGATCTTGGAAAAATCATGACATAAGACATGGTTCCAGCATTGATAGAAGGGTACTGGGCCCTGACATCTGATTACTGCAAAGGTCTTGCTATTTGTTTATGCTTCAATAGGAGTCTTTTATTATATTTTACTCTTTAACTGAACTAAGTTAGGTCAAAGAAAAAAAAAATAAATCTCCCAGATTGCCTTTACAGGGATTTCTTTCTTTCCTGGACCCACAATGGGAGACAGAGACCTATCTACTGAACACTACCACCACTTGGTTTCGCCTATGTGAAACCCTTAACAAAGGAGGCTAAGTTTGCTACATCATCAAAGCAGAGGTAACCAAAATTTGTTCAAGAACACAAAAGGCCCAGCTGTGGAAAGAGGAGATCTAGTGATGTTGCACTGAATCCAACATTCCAGCCTTTGCAAACAGTTAACCATATTCCCTCAGGCTACTGGAGCACTACTAACCAGGAGGTTGAGGTTGCGTGCGTGTGTGTGTGTGTGTGTGTGTGTGTGTGTGTGTGTGTGTGTGTGTGTACAAAACTGGTATTCTTTCACAACTGGAAAAGCAGAAAAACATAAATCAAGTATGTACCAACTGCCTATCCACTCTCCATCCTCCTGGTGAGACCAGCTAGAAGCCTCATCAGGTCAGATCTTGGCTATTTCAGGCCAACACATGCTGTTCCTGGCCTGGATCAAGTATCCAATAATCATTTGGGCCTTATCATTCTCAAGAAATATCAGTAATTAATGGGCACTGTACCCAACATTTAATATATATTCCCCAGTACAAAGAAACCTTTTCTAGAGGAAAATTATCAAATCAAGGAAAGTAATTCCTAGCTTCTCATTCTTGGCATTGTATATGGAGATGTTGAATTTGCTCCTTTTATTTGTACTATTATATTTCTAAGATTTATGCTGAACATTTCAGAAGATATAAGATCCAATGCCTTAGTTACAATAGAAGAGGCAGATTAGAGAAATGTATCCCAAGTCACTTGGCACGGCCCAGTAAAACTCTGATTCTTCACCTTAATTCCACCACCCTTCCCACAATGATCCACTTAAAGGTCTCTAAGGCATGATATAGAAAGAAGTATACCTTTAAATCAAGACCCATGCACAGGCACTTTCAACTTCATGTAGACAGCCCTAGAAACCTGTTTTTCCCTCCTATACTAACCATGGCCTCTGTTTCCATGATGGGAATATAGCACATAAAGCAAACTCCCAAACATTAAGTTTGATCACATGATAAAGTTCCTTAAGATACAAAAACATCAACTGCAAAATAAAAGTGCATTGAAAAACCCCCAGCACCATTTGATCTTGTTATAAATGGAAAGTTGTGGACATTTTAGAAAAAAAGTAGCAAGTGCCTTTCTAATGGATTTTATCTGCAGGAAAATGATTACAACCAGAAAAGCTTTAAAGTGTTAGCTGGTGATGCATTTTTTCTTTATCCCTTTTATTTTTATTCAGAAGGAAATTGAAGGCATATGGCAAAGTGCACCATTAATTTCTTATTAATTTCATAATAGGAAGGCAACCAGTTAAAATAGTAATGCTACAACTTTAAATTACCGAAGTAACTTGGTATTTAATGAGAGATTTAGCACAGCAGGGGTTCTGTTAAATTAAGTTATGCCTTCACATCACAGTAGGAAAACAGGTGTATATTGGTTTAGAATTATGGAAATGTTGACGAATTCCAAGGCTTGTAATCAAACAGCAAGATTCCCTGTAATATATTTTTTCCAAGAATATGCATTAATCTTTTATGTTGGGTACCATTTCTTCCTGTCCACCAAAGGCTCACGGTTGAAAGGCAACCACTTTCATGTTTTTCTTGCAGCTGCTAAGGGTGATGTTTATCAGATAAAGCTGCACATAAATGCAAGATGTGGAACTCTGTCTTTATTTACCACATTTGAAATAGCAAATGAAACAAGTGTATACACTGTGAAAGCTATGAGCCTTACAAATTAGATCTGACTTTTCAAAATTTTGTTTAGCCTACCTCAAGTAATTGGGCATATGATATTGAATTGGCTGAAAAGAAACCAAAAAATCATCTACCCATCAACTTTTCCTGACTCCTAAGTTATTGCTACTGGTAATGGGTTTCCAAAGCCTTGACTTCTAAATTTCACATGCAGAAGCTTTAGGAAGAGGAAAAAAAGTACAATATTAAAAAAATACATATAGAAAGTACTGTTTGGAAAGAAAAGTGTCAGAATAGGATACACCAAGCAGAAGCATATTCATTAGCCATTCCCCTGTTCAAATTAACTCTAAGTTTCTAGAATTCATCTTGACACAGGAATAGGGGATGGTGGGAGCTGTGCTTCTACTATAGGGGATACAATAAAATTAACCAAACTTTACATTAAGTTAAAACATGATACTGTCTGTCATCAAACTATATCATACCTTAACATGGTAAATAATGAGTCAGCTCAAGTACTTTTTTAACATACCCAGGAGGAATTTTGTGTGCTAATTATTGTAAAACATTTATTTTTAGGAGAAGGAAAATAAAGCAGTCTTTGCATTTAATTAGGAGCCTGGAAAATAAAAATTATTGCCTTCTATTGTTGGCTGGGCCAGTAAATATTTGCAATAATTTCTTTCCTCAATAATGTGACCTAATACTGCAGTCTTCTAGGATTACATTGGAAAAATTCCATTTACCTGGAGAATGAAATACTACTATTTTAAAAGTCACTAGGCAAAACACTTAGACTTTTTTTTTTTTTAAATTTTATTTTTTATTTATTTTTTCTTGTTTCAGAACCTTTATTTGTTTATTTACTCATTTTTATGGCCGGCTCAGCCCGCCCCAAGGGCAGGGCTGGCGCAGCATGCGGTGCCGGGGATCAAACCGCGGTCCCTGAAGCCACCCAAGCTTTCCCAAGAAGGCGCTTTAGACCGCTGAGCCATCCCGCCGGCCCCATCACTTAGACTTAATAAAAGCAGCCTTACTAAAAATCCCCTTGGAAGTTTCAGGGAGAAACAGTTAAATAGGGAAGGATCATTTTGGTATTGCATACTTGCTTTTCTTTTCTTTGATTTGCTCTGATAAGAAAACCTAAGTGGCATGGTGCAAGATCAAGGTTCGCAATTTACTGCTTGAATGTTTGAAAAGTTTAACGTCTTAAAAACATTTTGCAGAACCTTTTACAATTTTAAGTATAAATTTTCAATGGTTTCTAGGTATATGGGGATATAGTACATTTGTGTGCCCATGTTAGCATACATGTGCATGCAACACACGCATTTTAGTATATGAGTACAAACAGAGAAAACTGACGCAAATTTAGAACCGCACCCTGAAAACACTGTGGGCATTATTTTATTTTGGTTTTACTTTTACTAAACCAAGTTTCAATAAATTCATTATTGCTGTAACAATATCATTATGATACTGAATTAACTCATCACTGTTACTTGGGAAAATATACAAATAGCACAAAGAAATTTATACTTGCATGATATGTAAAAGTACCACAAAATCTCTTAAAATAATTTATTCTGATAAAGTTGCTCTATGCAACATCAGTTCATTTCTACTGTATTATACTAATAATTGAATGTTACTGGGAAGAAAATGGAAAAAAACCTGCAGCTTTGTATTTTCTGTTCTGTAGCAACATGAAGCCACAAATTGGACATTAAAACATTGACTTTGTTAACCACCATTGACTGTTTAGAAATCATTAGGAGGCTTAATATTATGGCTGCACAGGGTACATTTTGTTCTTTCAAAAGAAAATCTAAAGACCAAATTTGAAAAGGGGCTCCTGGTGAGTAAAAGCTTTTCCTTTTCCATTTGCTTCACTTGTGTGTATTGGTTTTTTTTTTTTTTTTTTTTCCTTTTAAAATCTTAGCCCACCCAATAGTCTTTGGCAGGCACTATACTCAGTGGGGTCACTCTGATTATCTAACCAGGGGACATGCTATTTGAGAGCTCTTCCCATCAGTGGTAATGCCAGCTTCTTTATGGCCTGGCCAGCTGGTTTGGCTGCTGTAGGGAGCAGAGGGGTCAGCACACCCCTCAAAAGACCAAAGTCATTTTTGGCACTAAGAACCCATAACTAGAGCCTTCAGTTGAAAGGACCATTTTCAAGCAATAAAGTGATTTTGGTACAAAAGTAAACCGACTCACCCCAGGTAAAGTTTTAATATTGTGCAGTGCATTCTGGGCTTCAAGTGCAGCTTTTCTTGTATAAAATGTTACGAAACAACAACCTACAGAGAGAAATGAAAAGATTTTAGAAATTTCTGTGAATGCTTTGCTTAGATATAATGGAGACTGTGGTGAACAAATAATCTACTTAAAAAGGATACACAATTTAAAAATAATAAAGTGTATGAGAACAGTAATAACAACAACTCAAGCATTTACAGAGCACCTTTCATCCTAAGTCACATCCGTTAGCTTTACCCACGCTGGAGATCAGTTCATAACGCTGTGTACCAACTCTCTGGAATCCAACTATTCCAGAATGAGGGTTGGGCAATGGTGGTGTGAAGGTGAGGTGTTAATGGGACTTGTAACATAGCAACTACATGAAGAAAAGTATTTAATCACAGTAACAACACATAAACTTACACTAAATGATTTTCTTAAAGGATATCTCTAGAATATCACATTTGGAAAACACTTTCTAACCTCAATGGTTTAGACAACTGGATTATAGGATTTTTAAAAGTGAGGATAGGGACTGGGGAGATAGCTCTGAGGCACAAGTGCCTGCTGGGCAAATGCAAGGTCGTGAGTTCGAACCCTGGTCCCACCAAAAAAAAAAAAAAAAAAAAAAAAAAAAAAAAAAAAAAAAAAAAAAAAAAAAAAAAAAAAAAAAAAAAAAAAAAAAAAAAAAAAAAAAAAAAAAAAAAAAAGTGAGGATAGTCTTCCTTATCTTCACTATAGTACACAATGCAAAGTTCTATAGAAATGACTATTTAATGTTTATTTGCCACAATGAAAAGCTGTGTTTTAGCCAGGCTAAAAATCAAGTTATAGTCTGACGGGTAAGTGCCCAGGCCTGTGTAGTAGGAAGGGCCTGGATGCATCTTTTCCAAGAGGCTATGGAGCATTGGCCAAAGGCCCTGCAAAGAAGGCCACCAGATACCTTTTTTCTAACCAACTTCCTTCTCCAGAGGAGGAAGACCATTTCTTTAGTATCCCGAGGATGGCTGTTTCTTACTCAACTCATAAAGATGCTGGCTAACAATATTTTAATTAGTATGCAGTTTCTTAGCAGTATCAGGCTTGGGAAAGGGAAGTGAATAACAACTTTAGAAAATTAAATGAAAAGAGAATGCTGCCTTTGACTTGGGCAGTTTTGGTAAGCTAGGAACATGGAAGAAATGGAGTGAAGTACTCAGTAAAACTGTTGATACTTTAACTAGGCTTTAGTAAAGTATCCTAACACACATAGCAAGAGAAGAGCTTAGAGGAGTACTCAAGCCACAGTGCAGAAATTAGCTTGAGATAAATGTGCAGCACTTAGGCAGCAATACCCTCTGTATACAAGGAACAATGAAAATATGACAAAAAGCAGAATAAAACAACACATTACCAGGCGGGAGCAGATATTGTAAGCCACCATGGATTGAGTCACATATTGGCATTCTGATTTCTCAAAACATAGAAAGCATTTAGTGGACTAGCAGAAAATCAAGCATGATACCATTTATACAGCATTCTTAAACATTTAAGATGTTCTTTACTCCTATAGAGGAGTTGAGCTTTTGTCTTATGCTTGGTTCATTCAGAGCCTCCCAAGATTAAAATATTCAAAACCTTCACCTTTTGGACAAAGCAGAGTGTGACCCTAGTTTCTTGGCATTTGCCAAGAATCAATGATAGAGGGCAATGAAAATTATGAAGTTTCATAAGAATCATAGATGGAGAAATTGATCATGTTTATATGATTTTTACTTCAGCTATTTTGACTTGACAAAAGTCCACTAGGCCATGTTGCCTAAGGAGACCTTATTCTGAATGACTATGGAGTTACTTGAACTTCACTGGCATAATGAAAGCCCTCTCATAGCTTTAAGAATTACCTAAAATCAAGGAATAATTTAAATTAGAAATTCCCAATTTATAATAGCCTATCACAATAATTTTTAGAGGGGAAAATGTAGAACACAGGTCACAAGCCTTAATACAGAAAGAAAAACCAGAAAAGCTTCCATGTCTCTAGCAAGCACTCTTAGTATATTATTTTGTTCTTCCAAGCTGATATGGATGGTGCACAGATAAGTATGTAGTTGAAACCAGGTTTCCTTTCTTTATTATTATTATTTTTTTTTGGCAGGATAGGGGTTTGAACTCCTGACCTTGCACTTGCCAGATAGACACTTGTGCCATGGAGCGATCTCCCCAGCCCCAGGATGTAGTTGAGAAGTCCTGAATTTCAACTTCATTTAATAATTGAACCCTCAAAAGAAAAAATAAACAAACAAAAAAAACCAAAGGGAAAAAAAAAACCCTGACCCTTTCAAGAAGGTGACCTTTGAGGGGTGATATGCTTTAAAAAATGTGATAAACAGTATTCATTTTGCTGGAAAGAAGGCAATTAAGGAAGTGTAAAGCTTCCTTAGGAGCTTCCATAGGAGATGATGCACGTGCTGAGTCAAGCATGACAATGCTTCTGGGTGTGGTAGCACAAGCCTGTAATTCCAGTATTTGGAAGGTTGAGGCAGGAGGATTGCTGTGAATTTGAGGTTATCTGGGCTGCATAGTGAGTTCAAGGCCAGCCTGAAATACACAGCAAGACCTTGTCTCAAAAAAAAAAAAAAAAAAAAAAAAGAATAAAAACACTTAGGTTCAAATATAGCTTGAAAGGGGATTAAAAATGGAAGCTAAATACAAAGAAAAGTCAACGCAACAACAATGATAATGATGATGAGAAAGCAGTGTGCATTTGAGCTTTGACCCAAATGCAGTAGTCTTAGGAGTTAAGGAAACTCTCCTGCCTTAGTTCCCCAGACTAAAGTTCTGCTGTTTCTCACTGCCTAGAAGCCCATGAGGAGCACAGGTCTCTGTTACTGGAGTTTGAAAATACCACCTCTGGGGAAGGAGACATTTCATTGCTTTTAACTATTTACATCTTAGTGTGAATTTGACTACTTAAAGTTCCTTTTCAAAAAGATTATTTAATTGGTGCTTTTTTTCCTTTGAGGAAAGGCGAGTTTGATGGTAGTATCTGAGCAGTTATGAACAAGCAGGAGAGGAGGGGAGTGAAGAGAGGCGTCTAATGTACACAAGAGGAGAGGATACTCTGTCTTTAGCTCTTTTCAATTTTACCCAAGGTCCAAGCTGCCTATGGAAATCTAAGAGTGAAACAGAGACTGATCCCTACATTTCCTTTTCAAATGACATACAGCTTATAACCCTGTGATGATATATTCACTTAAACAGAGATTCTTTAAGAGTGCCCCAAGGCAATCTCTGGTTTTCCTTTGTACATGGGAGAATATCCTAGGTAAAGAGGGACAGGCTTCTTTCACTGTTTGCTCATTTGATCCCAACCAACAGCTCAGGTCTCCTGGTGCTGTGTTTGGCAAGTAAGCTTGGAGCTATTGTGTGAACTCACAAAAGATGTCCCACCCTAAGTGGGTACTGTCCAAGGGCATTTTGTTCCTATTCACAGCTTAGGCTGGGCACCCTTGTACAATGAGCAACTTGTACAAATGTGGCGGTCTTGGGACAGGCAAAAAGACTAGAACTATTACCTCTAAACTGTTTTCAGTTTTTGGTTTCCTAATTTGGTTCCTCAATGAACTTAGGAGAAAATATCTCACATTCTCTACTACAGTTAGTCCTGGTTTCAGTACCTTTAATCAGTGAATAACAACCAAGTCTACAATCCTTCACACCACACCAAAGAGCCTACAAGGATATTTCTGCATAGTGTTTCACTCAGAACAAAATTTAAAATTTAAAATAATTTTTTAACTCATGTGGCTCCAAATGACATATCTTCCATTTGGAATGCATAATAATTCATTTAATTAAAGGCGTGTTTGGGTAGGTTATCTGAAAATTTGTAAAGAAAATGCAGATCTCAAAATTTAAAAGTCATTGTAAAAGCAGCAGTCAGTATTTTTCCTCTAATGGGACTTTGATTAGAACATTTTCAGAATCAGGATGCCTCTGAAGGACTTGGTTCTGTGAATACTACCCCAGATTAACAGTCACAGATTTTAAAAAATCTATATTGCATGATTTCTTTTATATGAGAAACCCAAAATATACATAAATTATACAACAGAATAAAGGATAATAGGAAACAGACACAGATCCTTTACAAAAAGGTAGGGGATGAAGAAAGAATTAAGATGTTTTATGTACATGCATCAACCCTCCTTGATGACTGTCATCATTACAGACTGCAAACATGTACTAACAATGATGAAAACTTCATCTATCATTAAAATATACACTTAAAATCGGATACACTGACTTGCAGAGACTATTTCGACAAAGGAGGGCAGGCATATTATTATTTACTCTTGTATGGTAACTGTTAAGGTAAAAGGCCAGGCAGCAACTATAGATCCTAGAAAGCCCATGAAGGCTCAACAAGCATGAAATTTTTTTTTGCTGGCCCTAACTCAAAGTACAGCTGTTATGGGAACCACCTGTCTTTTAGATTTCCCCATACCAGCTGTAATACAGGTCTGAACTATACTGGATTCCTTTCCAGGCCAGGTCAGCTGCAACACCAGATGGCTCAGCCTTTGGAATCAGGGGACATGATTCCCTCCTTCTGCAGGTTTTATTTCAACATCAGTGTGAGGTGGGTGGTTAAACATCTACAACACTCAGATGCTCTTCGGTGTTCAGTGGCTGCAACACTTATCAGAGGGCCCTGTTCCTTAAACCTATGTTCATGTCAGGAACCCACCCTTCTCCTGCTGTCCATGCAGTACAGAGAAAAGGGGCTTCCTCCATCTCCATCTTCTTTTAAAAAAGGAGTGGCTGGCTGGGGAACTCTGGGGTCAGCAGAGGCTGGTGCAGTTCAATGAATCAGATGTCTAGCAAGTCTCAGCTCTACTTCTGCTTAATGCTGGCAATTTTTGTTGCTGCACATTTTGCTAGTTTGCTCACTTGACACTAATAGGCATTTAGACTTTACAATTTTTTGCCACCTTTATCCATTCATTCAGGAGTTCCTGCCAGAGTGGCAGTCAAGTTAGAAAAGACAAAAGTGATGTCTCACACTTTTACCTTTTGACATATACACTGTAACAATTTCAACAATCCTCTGGGTAAGGAAAAGCTTTGCAAGTTGAAATAAACAAACAAACAAACAAACAAAAAAACCCCAATCATTCTTCATATATCCGTTTATGAACCTCTCTCATACTACTCCTCACCAGGACTTGCAAAACTCACAGGTGAAACAGGTACACTTGGTGCAACTTGAAAGGTGACTCCAGAACTCTGTGTGAGTCTCAGGTACACATAGAGCCTGACATTTCAACTGATGACTTGTTTTGTTGATCAACAAAAGATTCTGATGACTGCATATATCTTAGGGGGGGCAATGAATTCAATCTTACTGGCCAGTAACACTGTACTGTGAATTAATTCTACTGTTGAACTTTGAAAATCTAGCAGAGCCCCTAGGGAGGGAATGTAGGACAAAGTGGTTGGAAGAAAGTTCTTGGCAACACTGCAAAGCAGGCCTTCACGAAGCTTCAAATGGAGGCAGGAAATAGCAAGATGACTGTGCACTGAGGGAAGAACAGATACATAGAAATGCTACCTATTTTGCTTTCCCTGGGTTACTCCTGTTTGTCTCCTTAGGGGCTTCTGGAGTCTTTTCCTGATAAAATTCCTAGAAATGAGTAAGTTCAGCAATAGAGTTGCATATATTAAGCTGGTAAAGCGATCTGTAATCAGTATAATTGTGGGATGTGATTATACCAACATGCATCAGGATTTGAAAGAAGGCAATTCCCAAAGAAACTGAGTGCTACATATTCCAAGCACAGTAGTTGGTATGTAACTATATCTTTTCACTAATAGTTTCTGCTGTCATAGAGAGTTCCCTCAGGTATTTTGCTACTACCTTAATTGCTGGATAATTTGAGACAATGTTAAAGATTTTCAGTATTTCTGAAGATAAAATCCCCAATAATACAGACCAATAGAACAGACCCACATCCACTCCTGTAAAATCATAAAGATGACACTCAAATTTATCAAAAGAGCAATTTAAAAAATGATCAAGTAGATTTATCCTTAAACCATGTAGATTACTACAAATCTTTTCAAACTGCAGCTATTTTTACCAAAAACCTTAACTTGGAAATGCTTGGTAGTAATACTTACAGGGGGAAAAAATTATTGCTTGTATATGGATAAGCAGTTTATCACATGACTTGCCCTGATTCACATGGGAACTTATTTACATTCTTTTCACTGTAGAGGGTATTATAAACATAACCCTAGAGAATGATACTGCAGATCAGATTTTAAAATTAACTCTACCAGGTTGGGGAGGTAGCTCAGTACAATAAGTGCTTGCCTGGCAAGTACAAAGTCCTGAGTTAAAACCCTGACACTGAAAAACAAAACAAAAAAATGAACTCTATCCTTATGAAAAATGACACCACACTTGTTAAAGAAACTTCCCCTGAAGTTTCTAAACCTTACCAAATTGGGGAAAAAGTGAACTAAGATTGGATGCTCTGGACATTTGAAAGTCAGTTTTTGTCAAGCAGGTGACTGTATGGCAGTAAGGCAGTTTTTGTTAAATATGTGTCTGTTTTATACAAGTAGAAAGACAGAGTGAATGGTTTTTCAGTCATTGAAATAGTTGCTCATCAGCTGTAGGGCAGGAATTTCAGGTCACAGTCACAACCATGCTCTTAATGACAGCAGGTGACCCCCCCCCCCATGGCGGGGATAAAGGAAACAAGCTTCACGGCTCTCTTAAACTGTGCTGAGGATAAAGTCTCCTTGTAAAGTATTCTCTTAAAAGGCAAAAAGTGCCGGCTTGGAATGTTTGAGTTCCAATTGCTAATTCTTTTCCTTATCAGAAAAACTGCGAACTTGGAAAATTGTAGAGCATTTTTTATTTTATTTTATTTATTTATTTATTTATTTATTTATTTATTTATTTATTTTTTGAGACAGGGTCTCACTGTGCAGTTCAGGCTGGCTTTGAGCTCACTTTTGTAGCCCAGGCTGGTCTCGAACTCACAACGATCCTCCTGCCTCAGCCTCCCAAGTGCTGGGATTACAGGCGTGAGCCACCACGCCCGGCTCCTGTAGAGCATTTTTTAAAAAGTACAAATAATCATAAAACTTGAGGTGGGGAGAAAAGGTAAAAAATGACTTTGTATAATTTTGTGGCTAAGATAAAACAAATTTCAGATTTGGAGCATGTGATGTGTATGAGACAGCCAAGTGAATGCAGAGGGGCGTATCCAGGTCTTCACATCATTCGAAATCTACTTTATTTGCTAAGTCTAAGCAAATTATTGTTTGAAAACGGCCATGGAATGCCAATATAATGACTGATACCTGTGCTTGTATTAAAAAGTAAAAGAAACAATAATCTAAGTTGAACTCAAGATATATTCCCTATTCAACACATTAACAAAGTCATTATGTTGTGAATAGAAAATTCCTTTACAGCCTGCCTTTGAATTCTAAGAGGCTGAAAGACCAGGAGATAAAGGCCCTGGAAGGCTAAATTAGTGAGCCTGCTATGGTTTCTTCCTTTCTGAGAATGAAGTTCTCTTTTGTGCCCACATTTGTAAGCAAATCAGGTGTCTGATTTACACAAGTGGAATTGCAATCAGGATTTGGTTTCTTGTCAAGTTAGGAGCATGCAAGCAAATTTAAGTTCAAAGAGGACATATTCCTCATACGCCATTCCCCTTATGCTCTATTTTCTTCCTGAAACCTAGCCACAATGCAGAGAATTTAATATTATTTTTAGAGTCTAAAAGTCACTGATCTAAGTGTTGCATTTTGTGCTCAAGAGAATATCCTACATTGACAATTTCAACTATTAATCCGGGGGCTCACGCTTCCAGGACCCTTTACTTTCAGTTTCTGTAAGTCATTGAAAGGTACAAAAACTCTTATAAAACTCCCTGGATCACATTTTAAGGAAAACTTTTAAGAAAGAGATAGGAGGTCTAGCTACACCTGTGTATCTTAAAATAAACGACGAGGATAAAAATGCCACTCTTAGAAAGTACAAAGATGGGGCCCGGCGGGATGGCTCAGTGGTCTAAAGCGCCTGCTTGGGAAAGCTTGGGTGGCTTCAGGGACCTCGGTTCGATCCCCGGCACCACATGCTGCGCCAGTCCTGCCCTCGGGGCGGGCTGAGCCGGCCATAAAAATGAGTGAATAAACAAACAAAGGTTCTGAAACAAGAAAAATATAAATAAATAAATTTAAAAAAAAGAAAGTACAAAGATGCTTCTGGAGGCTGTGGTGTCCTGGAAAGCCACAGTTGTGACCTTGTCCTCAGCCAAAATCCTGGCCCAGAAGACCTGGCTCTGTGAGTCAGTCATGTGAGATGCACTTCCATTGACTCTGGGCTCTGAGGTCTGGAGTCCTGAGCTGTTAAGCCTTCTGCTTTGCACTGAACACACTGCTTGCTGTTAAGGGGTGTAAGGTATGACTTAAAATGTGATACTATTAACTTTACAAGCCCATTAAAAATGTAGAATGTGAACACACACACTTAAGTTATTTCTGTTTAGGACTTCTTCACCGTGGCTTCCACAATGGATGGCAAACTCAGATGGCTGCAATGACATAGAGGAGAAGAAAGAATGAAAGACATGGAAAGAACGTCAGCTGAAGCAAAATTAGTTAGCCAAAGGAAGAACTTGCAAGACAAGGGGGTGGTTTTTTTTTCTTTTTTGGTTGTTTTGTTTATTTTTGTGTTTTTGCTTCCCTCTACCACTTACTACTTTAAACCACAAAGAAGATAAGGAAATACAAGTTAAAATGCAACTTCTTTTTATGTTGCTTCTGTAAAATCATAGAATTTTATAAGCTAACACTACCAGTTTAACACTCTATGCCTTTCTAATTTACAGACTTCCCACAGTCACACAAGCAGGTTACAGCAAAGGCAAAGCCATCCTAATAGTTACTAGCAGACTGACACCTTCCAAGTCAGTGCCTCATGTATGGAAATTGTCCCTTGGACTACCTGGTGGACTGTGCCTTACTCTCAAAGATCCCCAGAACTACTTCAGACTTGCTTAATGTCATCTAAATGTCTTTTAAAATCCAAATCTTTTGTTTTAAATGTATAGCAGCCTAAGATGAACCTTTTTTTTTTTTTTTCTTTCTAAAAGTGGGACTTTCATAGTTGGAATAGTAGTTGCCCAATACAATGCCTGTTTTTGTAGAAATCAACTTTTAATGGAATTCTATCCAATTAACTTAGGTTTATAGTGTCTGATATAATCAGCATACTGATGTAAAAAATATCACCATCTGGCCACTACCTAGTAAGCAAAGAAGCACTGCTGCCATTCTGCTTTCAGTACTTGAATTATGTGGACACCGCCATTTGAATTCCAAAAGCTATCCCAAGGGAATCTCCTGGGGAGAATTCATTGACAAAGCAGGATCTGCATTTCTTTTTCTGGCTGCCAGAGGTTGTGATCCAGTGCTTTTCTGACAATCCTGATTTGCTCCCCTGTGGGCTTAGGCCTAGACAGCACATCTGAGCCAACCTCTCAGCCAAGGAGGAAGCACAGATCTCACTGGGCTCAGTGGCAACTCCATCCCTTCCCTCGGGTTCTCTGTCTGTCAAGCAGTGACCATAGTTGTAACTGCCACAAGATCCAGGCTACTTGGAAGAACCATTCTCTGATATGTGCTTGTCACTTGAAGATAGGTACATTTTTTAACCCGTCAAGAAAATCAGAGTGTTTTTTTTTTTTTTTTTTTTTTTTAACTTAGGTTAGAGCTACTAGAGTTTCAATTCTCCTAGAAAAAAATAACCTGAGGACTGATGTGTGAACTGTACCATGCACATTTCAACTAAGGAATGATGGAGGAGAAATCAAGGACTCTAATGGACAGGAACCTACTTTTTCTCTTTTTTTGCCTTTCTGAAATAAGTTACTTATGTTAAACCATTTCAACTATCTAACAGCTGTTGAAATATATGAAATCAAAGGTATATTCTCAAGGGTCTTATTGCCCTCATTAGCAACAATTGATGAAAGATTTTATATGCATTTGTAACAGATAAGAATAATCCATAATTGAAAATACTTAAAAAAATCTTAACCCATTCTCACCAGCTTAAACAGTCACTGGTGGTACATGCCTAACTGTTTCATTGGGCAGCATGGGATAGTTCCATTGAGTGGTAAAAGCTGCCAGATGGGTCTGCAATGAATGTATACCCATCATGGATGTGCTAAACTAGGATAAGTTAAACTGCATCCTGTCAACCACTAAGTATATTTCTATAAGCATAAGTATATCTTATCCTTTTCTCACTACTGATTTACATGTTTCCACAGTTCTCCTCTGCTCTAACATCAGAAGGGTAAGTTTATGGGTGAGAGGCATACTTGTGAAGGTGACACAGGGGGACCTGGGATGAAAACAAGCAGCCACCCTTTATGATAGAAATGGATAGGTGAACTTTGCAATGAAAGAAAATAAGCACAGAAAGGATTTGACTGCATTTTTATTTTTTCAGATACTAAGTCTGGGAAAATAAGAACAACATTTTTCTTTAGAGAAAAATACTAATTTTGAGATGAACATGGCAAACCAGCTAAAAGCCAGTGAGACTGGCCTGATACTTGGCCATCTCTCAGCAGTCTTCCTGATGAGACAGCAAGAGTGAGTGGCGATGATAGCAATGCTATTGCAAAGGCTGAGGGAGCCAAGATCCATGACGTGACCAGGAAGGCAGCACATGGTTAAATGTAGTATAGGGTAATTCTACCTTGAATCCAATTAAAAAAGATAGAGTTTCCAAAATATTAAAGGGCTCCATTACAAGGAAGCTTCTAATACAAGTTTATTTTATAGTGCAGATTCTCCTGAGGATATGATGGCATTACTTAGAAGTCCAGAAGTAACAAGAGTAGGTTAAAATCAAATCTGTTTTCCTATGATTCTCATTGTCAGCACATTGGGCTCTGAGAAGTGTGAGAGCAAGCCAATTTAACTTCATTGTTCTGTTTACATGGTGTACCAAAATATACTTGCTAGACTAATATTGCAGGCTCCATAGAGTTGGCTTAGATAAATCATAGCTTAGCCCTGTACCTCAGCATTTATCAGTGGTATTTTAACTTTTTATTGATCTGTTAGGTTCCTCTGAACTCTTTACAAAGTGAAATGGAGAGGCAAAACCACTGGCTACCAAAACCATAATCTTATGTTAAAGTAAGGCCTTGTATTTTAGATTTTTTCTTGTGGTATATGACTTGACAGAGCCAGTACTTAGAGCCATTATTATAGATGCTTCTACACCTCTCCAAAAATACCAAAGTCACACTGCATGTATATGTAGATCAAGGAGAAAGGTGTATTATGTATTGTGTGGAACAGTGGAGATCATAAAAGAAATTCACTTTAGAGCCAAATATATATTGGTTCTGAAGTTCTCACAGCAAAGACTAGGACAGTTTTCAAAGTGATGCCAGATATTTCTCTCCTCAGATTTTCATAATGTTTTATAGTGAGTCCAGGGTCAGTCATCTCTTATTAGCATCTCAGGCTGACTAGTTGTTCAACAAATGACTTAACCTCTTAGAGTCTGATTTC
The DNA here is from genome assembly GCA_004027025.1 of Myocastor coypus. Lineage (NCBI taxonomy): Eukaryota > Metazoa > Chordata > Mammalia > Rodentia > Myocastoridae > Myocastor > Myocastor coypus. Next base: position 70,004 of record PVJA010000430.1, read on the forward strand.
TTATTTATGACATAGGGCTGAGTAATAGTTATATCATATACTTATTCAAAGATAATTTATGAGTATATAACAGCTTCTGTCATACACATGCAATGGCTTAATATTTGTCAGGAAGTCAGAGTCTTATCTTTTTTTACATAATTAGTACAGGGTCTACAGGGTCTTACTACACAGATTGGAGTTGTAGTGATCCTTCTGTTTTCAGCCTCCCAAATGCTGGGATTGCAGACACATGCCACCATGCCCAGTCTCAACTGCTGTCTCAGCATGCTCTGGGGGCAGGTCCAGCATGGCACACAGCGGGATCGTACCTGGGTCCCTGTGCCTGCCTAAGCAGGTGCTTTAATCTGATGAGCTATCTGGCAGGCCATAACAGTCTTATCTTAAACTTACCTTATTTCACTATGAAGTCCTAAGCCTGAGCAGACCTTACCCTTGTTCCCTTTAAAGCAGAGGGAGATATGCTGTTGTGTTGCCCCAGTTTTACAAAAATAATGAAATTGAGAGAGGCAATAGCACAGCATCTGTGACAGGCATGTTACACACTAAACTGTCCCCAGCCTGCCACTCAGTTTCTGGTGAAGAGAGGTCAAGGGAACATCTTTCCTATTGGATGACCATAAGCCCTTTAATAGGTCTGAGCATTGATTTTGTTGTCTTTCTTTCTGAAGTAATTACTGGAACTAGCAAAGATCACTCATTTGCATGGCCTTTGAATACTCTAATAAGATATATGTATTTCTATATATTTAGTAGCACGATTTGTACATAGTCCTCTTGGGAACCTGGCTTAGAGAAAGAACAGATAAAGGCAGATTCTCGCTTTCCTTCCTCTTTATAATTTAGGGATACCAGGAAGTATCTTCTTTATACAGGGTGATCCAATAATTCATCATCCAAGTAAGGTCACTTCTGGAAGTAGAAGAACTAATGTTAGTAATGATCCTGGGACAACAGATGAAAACTAGGGCTGACTCAGGAAGGCAAATGGAAATGCCCTCTTTTGTTTCCTCTCTTGATCTTTCCTCTCCTTTGAGATTCTTGCTTTTTGTCTGATGCTTACATTCATGGTAAAATAAAAATCTCCCAGAAGAAATAACACTGAGATCTGTTTTTGCATCTGTGTTTCCAATGCAAACAAACTTCTAATGGGGCATGTAGTGGTGTGAAAGAAGAAAAATGAGCCTGAAATGAAATGGCAGAGGGGAAGTGGCAGAGGGGAAGTGGCAAACTAATCGTTGTGCTTGTGTACAAGGATTGGTACTGATTTTAGTCTGAGCAATATCAAATGTTGGACCCAAGAGATAAAAGAGATCTTAGCCACTACCTTCTAATTTAAGTTCCTTTTTCTGTAAAAGTCACAGAGGCAAGAAGAGGTGACATCTCAACAGAGCACCACTTACCTGGTTATAAAGCCTGGACCTGAATCCAGCTAGGTAGACTGGCCTGCTTCTTCACTGTCCTAAATATCTAACTAGAAAGATATTAAACATAGATTTCCATTAACTGCTGATGGATTCAAGAAAAATATAACATCTGGCCCTTATACTTGATGTGCCTAAAATTGAGCTGCAGAGCTGAATGTTCATTCCTTAGCAGCTGGAAAGATTTGTTTTCTTGCCATCGAATCTCTCTCTAGAACATCTCAGTGAGGGAAATGTGAAATATACCCTTGATTTCAGGCAATTCTACACACCACACACTGATCAGCAGCCATTGGGTCTCATTCTATAGCAAGACACCATCTATCAGTCTTATCATACTGCACACGCACTGAAGTAGTGTTTGATTTAAAAACTTTCACATTTCTCAGTCACTGCCAGTGACATCATTTTATTAAACATTTTGAAAAAAGAGAGATACTCTCCTACAGCATCAGTCTTATTTCTTACTTAAATGACTGGATGGAGGTAGATTCACAAGTCTTAGCTTTTTAGACTTCAGGGCCATTTCTTGTTTGGATTTCACACACACACACACACACACACACAATGTAGGGGTGGTAAGAAAGGCATGTGATAGAACACTCTTGCAATAAGCTAAAAAGCTCTAGGCAACAAAGATTATTTATATGGCAGAGCCTCTGCTATACTCCATTGCATCCTAACTGTGCAGATAACAAATAATAATAATACTTTTTTTGTGGTTAAAAGAGATTTTTTTCTCACTAATAAGGGCTTTGAAGTTAATTCTAAATTATATTCTATGACAAGATCAATAGCTCAAACATTCCAAAGCAGAGATATTCCAAATACAGGTCCTATTAATAGGTTCTGGAATACTTAGTAACAGAAATACTTAAGTTTTATCAATGTAGTTGTTTTTAGCTATTCTAGTCTGTCAAAAGGGACATCGTTTCTGTGACTCCTGAGCAGCAAAGAATAAGATTCAAATCTCGTATGAAAAGCTTAAAAAAGAGCTACCTGGCCCATTGTGTCATCCTTCTAGTATGTTTAGGAAGCGTCATAGAGAATTTTCCATTCCTCACTTTTAGGTAATAAATAATCTTAGTTACTGACAAAAAAATTCAATCAAGGTTTATCCTGTATACTTATACTTTTAACTTCCATAAGAGGGCTTTAACACTGTGACAAGACTCAAAATGACACGGACAATATTCAAAAATGTGCTAGTGAATCTTGATTGTCAACTTGGCAGAATTAAGAGACTCCCAGAAAGGTCACTGCATTATGTTATTGGTGCTGTACTCATCAGTGGACTAACCTACTGGGGTGCAGAGCTGGGTGTGTGGTTTTAGGAGCATGGGTCCAGGCTGAGGAGGCTCACTGGAGCCTCGCCTTCGGAGGGCTCTCAGCATATGCTCCCCTTTGGCTCTGCTGCTTGGCTACCCAAGTGAGCCTCTGTGCTCCATTCTCCCATGCTTGCATGGTGATAGTTCTGTGTTGGGGTCTACTGATAACAGACTGAAACTGTGAACCCAAAATAAACCATTTCCTCTTTTAAATTGTGTATCTCAGGCAGTGTGTCCCAGTGATAGGACACACTGACCAATAGAGAGATATCAATGCTAGTTAATCTTATATACTGAGCTGTACATAAAAGAGTTATCATAAAAATTTCAGGTTGAAACATATATGTGTTATGCCTATACATTGTGGTCTGTAACCTCATTCTGAGATTGATAGGTAAGAAAGGGTGCCTGGCATTATTAGGTTATTCTGTGTGATCTGCTACAATTCCTTATAACAGAAGATACTTGATAGAAGATTACATGAAATGCATGAGTCACTTTTCCACAATCTAGTTATTTCTTTAAACAGTATTTTTCAAACTTTTCTGTAGATAAAAATTCCCTGGGACATAACTACCCAGTCATACTCATTCATACTTGTCAGAAAGGATTGGTAATCTGTATATCCCTGTCTCCTGGGATTTTTTTATATTCTAGATCAGTGATGATGAACCTTTTTAGAGGCCAACTGCCCAAACTGCAAGGCCCCACTTAATATTGCAAAGTGCAAACACAGAAATTAAATCTGAATATTGGGGTGTTAGTTTAGAAAAAAAAAAACAGCTAGTGCATTAATGTCTTTTGTCTTAAAACATATAATAAGAGAACTTTCAATATACAATATTTTATTTAAAGGTAAAAGTTTACATTTGGCATGCTCCTGAACAGTAACTGGGATATTTGTTATTGTATGTATACAGATAATTTATCACACTTTGGCTTGGGTGACTTTACTGAAGTACTAACAGAGGACTCTGTGTGTCCCTTCTGGCACATAAGCCCTAAGCTTGCTACCACTGCTTTAGATAATTTGAGAAATAATACAACAAAGGACTGTGCATGGGCTATCCCCCAATAAACTCTTTAATTCCCAGTACAAGGACCATTGAGGATCATGAGCTGAAGCTACAGTAGCTAGATCCTTGGCATGTGACCATATATTTTATAAAGAAATGTGAGCAGAAGTGGCATTTACTGCTTCAGGGTCAAATGTTTCAATACAACAGATATGATAGTCCTCCAGGCTTTTTTTTTTTTTTTTCCTGGATGTGTGAGAAGACATAGCCAAATGAGGAAGAATCAAATGAGGAAGTATCACCCCTATGGCGATGCGTCAACTAAGCACACCTATAAAGCATAAAGGAAATAAGCAATAAAGTGTGGGACCTCTCTGGTGAGTCTATCTTAATATAAGACCTGGTGAGTGAGAAAACAAAAGTGTAGTTGGAAAAAGGACAACTCTAAACATGTCAGTGCTGGCTGGCTCTTGCAACTTAAAATATTTTCTGGAGGCTACTTAAAACAACTATATTAAAAATAAACCAAAAGTATAAAATTGGGATTCAGAATACTAGAAGTTGGAAAAGAGCAAAATTTGGGAAAACAAAGCAAGTAATACACTGAAACATGTATGCACAGCTTCTTGATGAGAGTGCTCTCTTTTTGAGCAAACCCCTTCTTGGTAAAATTCACCAAGTTGAGAGGAACATAAACTTCCTGATAGGTATACTTAAGATCCCATCCTCATTGATAACAATTCTTAAATTTCCTTGTTTCACAGGAAAAGCAACTTGTAGGGTGACATTTAGCCCCATAAAAATATGAGTTAATTTTTATCTTCTTTTTAAACCTTCTCTCTCTTCCCTTTGAAGTACTTTTCAGAGTACTTTCTGTTTCCTTAATTTATCCATGGTCTCAAAGATCTGAGATACAGATGGGCCATGCAGAGGGTATAGAAGTCTGACCCAGGGATCCTGGTGGTCTGGACCAGCTCAACACAGGAAACAGGCAGCATCCTGTAGCATTTTCCTGGGTATCATCTGTATCATTTTAAGTCCCTTTGGTATTTAGACAGCTCTACAATTATTTTAAATCTCTCCAAAACATTCCTAATAAGTACATGCCCAAGTATTACAAAGTATAAGAAGTATGAAGGGGTATATCATGAAAATCAAGAAAATTGCCCCTAAACAAATTTAATATATTCACTTCTTTATCCATCTTTGTTGGGATTTCATGTACATCTAAACAATGCAAAAAATACAAAGTATCTGTACTAAGAAAAGATTTTCTTAGACTTTTGTCTATTTGGTACAAGAAACATGGAATAGGGATAAAAGTGAAGTTAATTTGAGGAACACTCTGGTATGGCTTGGGTCTGCATGGCTCCCCACAGCCTCCTGCAGTTATAGGTGGGTTTTTTTTTTTTTTTTTTTTTTCACATGTTTCTGGATCTAGAGTGTGGAATACTGGGATTGATTCATGGTGGAAGGGCACCAGGGCTATGAGTATGAGTGCTACCTGCCCAAGTAGTCTGGATAAAAGGGGCAGAAAGATGTTGATAAGGTCCCTTGTTGCTTTTCTTACCTTCTGCCTCCTATGAACTGTCACTCCTCCGCTATGTGTCACCCTGCCTTGGAGCAAGCCAATCATGAGCTAAAATTTCTAAAAACAGTAAGACAAATACATCTTTCCTCCTTGAACTCTGGTGTTGGGTACTTTATTTCAGCAATGAGAAAAATAATGAAGATCCATTCATACATAGAAATACAAATGTGAGTCTTGAAAAAATTTTAACTAGAATTTTCAGTTACATAGGCTAGGTTGTAATTGGGAGCTATTTCTGAAACTTCTTTAGAAGTCCCAAAAAGTTAATATACTCTATCATACGTGTTCCCTTGCCATCAAGATGATATGTGAAAAGTCTGAGTGAATTTTAACATTCATTCTCAACTACAACTAGGAATCTAGAAAGTCTCTTAAAATCTCTCCCTAGAAGATTTGTTCTAAAACATATTCTCTGGAGCATACTCCAGTGACCCAGTTTTGTAACATGAAGCTGGGGCATATCTGGATGCTGGCTGCTCTGGAAAGTTCCCAGGTGAGAAATTCAGGCCATCCAATTAGGACACTTCTAGGTTATCTGAAGCTTAAAGATGGATTGGTTTTCTTATTAGTCTTTTTCATATCCCAATAAAGTAGATTTTATACAATATAAAGAATAAAATAAAGTATAAATTTTTAGCAACTGAGGCTGATTTCTTATTTTTTGGTAACTATTTTAACTTTTTAAAATACTGATATTTTCCTCATAATAGGTAAGCTTAGTGAAGTCTAGAGAGTATGCTTATAATAGTGACTAGAAATGATCTCCACTGAATTAACCCTACTTTTCTAAGAGAAGACACACTAGATATAGGGCCAGATGGAAGGCACATTTATGCACTGTTCTTTCTAGGATTGAAGTATCTAACATGGGGCTAGAGAGATAGCTCAGCAGCCAAAGTGCCTGCCCAACAAGTGTTAGGTCTGAGTTTGATCCTTATTACAAAAATAAAAAAAAGTATCTAATGTGAAATATGCACAGTGCATGCTAGATGAGCCTTTTCTGCTCCTTAGTTAGCATCTCCTTCTGGCACTTGTGGACAGGCAGCAATACCAAGCCCGGCTTTCACTCAAGTAATGACAAAAGAAGTGCTTGCCTGGAGGGTTAAAAGTCCATTTGGAAGTAAATAACTGTATTTCAGGAAGGAGAGGAGAAGATGCCAAGGGGTGACTGGCCAGTGAATCAGAGAGAGGAAGAAAGTATCACAAGAAAACATAATTTAACCATCTTGTACTATAATATTTCTTTTTTATGAATTTAGTATAGGGTCTCACTATACAGCTCAGACTCATAGTGATCCTATTTTCTGCCTCCCCAGTGCTGGGATTATAGGCATGTGCTACCACGCTTGGTCTCAGTGGGCTTGGTCTCAGTGGCTGGCTCAGCAATTGCGGTGGGGGGTGGGGTAAGACCAGTGCAGCATGTGGTGCTGGGGATTGAACACCAGCCTTTGTGCTTGCCTAATCAGGTGCTTAGTCTGCTAAGCTATCTTGCCAGCTCTGTGATATCCTTCTAACTAATGGTTTCCAGCTAGTATCTAAAGATATAACTACAGAGGTCATAAGTTAGTGTCTTGAGTTCTAACAAAACCATTTACTTCTTTGATAATTTCTTATCTGTAAAAAAGTCACATAACTGCTCATTGTCCTATTCTCAGCCTCTAACCATAAAGGAATGCTTGGTTACCTTACATTAAACTACCGTTGGCCTGCAAACACAGAACTGCAGGCACCACAGCCAATCTTACATGGCAGCTCATTCTCATGCCATACGATGTCATTCTTGTTCTTTTACTTGACCCAAACTTGCTCTGAGGACCTTTTCTTTTTTTTTTTTTTTTTTTTTTTGGTACTATTTTTAATAAAACTTTGCTACTGTTTAAAAAAAATGCCTCATAATACAACTCATGGTTTTTCCCTATTAACTTGAAAATCTCATATTTCACTTACTATTCAAAGGCTATGTAGATAGCCTATTGGCAGATTTTATATAGAATATCTGAGTCTCAGGTCTTCCTTGAAATATTGATGACAGCCTACAGATCATTGCTGATATCTTTGCAAACAAGAATAAACATTCCAGGTGACTACCTAGTTCATGAAAAAAAATTCTGGATGCTTTTCTTCAGATGAGCTTTACAGAGAATGTTCAGTGTCAAATACCCTGACCTGTCTTTCAGGTCTCCTTTAATGTCTGCCCAAGAAAGTGAAATGATAGAAATGGGCACTGGTCTATATTTTAAAGAAAATCAACATTCTTTAATTTGATATCTTTTGATTTTTTTCAAAACAAAAGAAACCACTAAGAATCAGCATCTTTTTTTTTTTTTTTTTTTTTTTTTTTTTTTTTTTTTTTTTTTTTTTGTCTTTTTGAGACAGGGTCTCGCTATGCAGTTCAGGCTGGCCTTGAGCTCACTTTTGTAGCCCAGGCTGGTCTCGAACTCGCATCAATCCTCCTGCTTCAGCCTCCCGAGTACCGGGATTACAGGCGTGCACCACCAGGAATCAGCATCTTTATTTCCAAGGTATCTACATAGGTCTGAGTGAAATAATGCTTGGTCTAATCAAGTTTATTTAAAAATGAAAACAAAGGAAGATCAGGGGTGGAACAAGATATTTAGCATCAGATTAAATATTCTGTCTCCTAGGCCTTGCCCCTGGCTTCTGGGATTTTAGGAGATCTGGTCATCACAGCCTCTACTTTCCCACAAAGAAGATAACAAAATAGAAACATCCAGTTCAGTAAAGAGCTTGCCAAATGCAGTTTTTATCAATGTCTACCTTTGGCTCCCATGTTAACTACAGTAGAATAATTCTGTTTGAAACTGTACACAGCCACATGGAATAGAATGAGCTGGAACACCAAGAGATAATGGGCCGATTACACAGCCATCTTTTAAACATTTCACTGGTCTTAGAAGAGCAGATAAAACAACTATTTCATGTGCACCAGTAGGTTCCAGATTAATCCTGCAGAGTTAAAAACTGTGGAGCCACATATCAGCTTATTCCAATTTAAAGCAATAAGTCACTGGTGAATGTTGACATTGTCAATATGGGGCCTGATTACCAAGTGAAAGTTACTGTAAATTTCAATCCAATTTCTGTACTGAAAAAGACAATATTTTGCAAGTGCCTTGAGGCTGCCATAGAAATACATTATAAAATAAAAATAAATAGTAAAAATATTTTTAATTGAGTTATCAGCATCAAAAAGATACAAACCAGGCATGGTAGTACATGTATGTAATCTTAGCACTTGGGAGGGTGAAGCAGGAGGGTTGGCATGAGTTTGAGACCAGCCTGAGCTAGATAAACAAGCTCAAGGCCAGCATGCACTACATAGCATGACTTTATCTCAAAATAACAGCAACAATAACAAATAGATATAGGAGAGCACTCATAAAGAAATGCATGAAAATCAGCAACAAATCTGTACCACTAAGCTGAACATGCAAGAAAACAAACCAAATTTTGCCCATATGCACCTAAATATCAGACACCCATCTGATAAAGATGGATATGCTGGGTTCTTCTCCTCCGGCCACTGAGTGTACAAGTCACACAGAAGTGAGATTCTATTCAGTGTAGCCAGCAAGGCAGCCCAAATGACCGACTGGCATTTCCACTGAATATTGTTTAAAAGAAAGGTAGTTGAGAATTGGCCGATAAATGCTGGGCTGCTTTCATTAGAGTTATCAGGCAACCTGGACTTTATTTTGTATTCTGAGAGCAGAGAAAATGATCATTTTCTTTCCCTCTATGACATTTGATAAGGGGCCATTTATACCCAGAATCTTTATTTTATGGGAACTGAAACTTGAGATGAAAATGGATGCTACTTAAGCCATAAAACCATTTTTACACATGTGCATGTTGTACAGTAAATCAGAAGAGTCCTCAATTCAACCATCTCCTTGATCTACAGAAAGTGTAGGCCTGAGAGTTAGGTATGGTGGCCTGAGTCCCAAGTCTCACAGCTTAGGCAAGTCACTGATCCTCTCAAACTTAGATGTCTGTGCACAGTGAACATGCTAATCCCTATCTTACCTTTGCTGGGGGCCAAAAGGGGAATAAATTAAAAGAACAATGTTAAAATGCTCTCAGGGTATCCAGCTTTCTGGTTTACAAACCTCACATGACCACAGAAGAAGCTAAGCAACTTTCAGCAAGTCTGTCCCCATGTCTTCATTTTCATTTTCTAAAAGGAGGCTGACAACACTCTTGAGCTTCCCAGGGTTACTGTGGGATGATTGGTCTAAATGACTGTAAATTACATATTCACAGATTTATATGATAATACAGCTGTTAACCAATAAAAATAGCCCAATTATAAATCCAAACTATATGCAAATGTAAAGGATAAAAGTAATTCTCAAGAGGGTAATTTTTTCCCATGAGGTGTTCTTTCTTAGTAGCTGAAGATAAAGGAGGTTTAAATAAAGGCTTTGTTCTGCAATGTTCAAGAAAGAGTATTAGTATGTTGTGTTACTGAGTGTGTAAATGACATTCAAAAAGCCATTATGCTTTCCCCTTAGGTTAATAATAAGGCGATTTTCCCACCTACTCTTTGGCACAGTTCAATGTTCTGGGCCCCAAGAGGGAGCCAATGTGGAACAAGTCAGAAGATAAACGGCAGTGTCAGTGTACCAGGGTCAGTTCACATAAAACATTACCAGGTTAGAGATCACTGCTTCCTACTGTGATCCTTTTCTCCCTTTTTCTCTAGCAAGTACAAGTGTTGCTGGCACTTGGTTTATAGTATCAAATTTAGGGTAGATTAGTTTTTTAACCCCAATTCTAGTTATAAGCCAGCCAAAACTTTAAATGTAATTCATCTCTTGTCCTATTTCCTTATTGCTATTAGCCTGTATAAGTGTGATAGGTTTATGTTTAAGGAGTGCGAAAGAGTAGGGGACAGAAAGAAATGATGTCTATGCATAGCTTCAGGGGTCTTATGACCTGATGTAGCAAAACCACATAAGCAGGAGTCAGGGAATAGAGAATTTTCTCACTGCCTTCCAGAATGGCCTATTGAATAATGAATCTCCTTCTGATGTTTGTGGTTTTTCTGTTCTCCCCGGCAGAAATAAATAAATAAATAAATAAAAGAGTCAAATTGTATTTAACAGTCCCAGAAAACACTTTGATGATAGTCTAGGAAAAAGAGAAACAGTGCCAAGTGTAACATTACTCTGATGTAGCAGAATAAGAAATGCTGTCACACCTAGAGGTGTGATAGGAAGAGAGTTAAAGTTCATAGTGGGACAATGACAAATATTACACATTTCTATGGTTTCCAAAGAGGCACTTAAAAACTTCTCAACTGCTGAGGAAAAGATATTACCACCTCCATTAAACTGAAATAGTACTAGGGCCACAAGATACCTCAAAGTGGCCTATTGCAAATTATAATCCACAACTGAGGATTCTGAGGTCAGAACTTACCCATTCCTTCCTGACATCATGGCCTGTCCAAAAAAGAACCTCAGCATTTTTATCACCAGATGGCACTATAAAATACGAGGGATGGCCCTTTTCTGTGGAACAGACAGCAAATAAAAGTGGAACTGAACTGCTCTATGGTAAATAAGACTCATGGGTGTCTGCAACCAGCATTTCTTTCTTTCTGTTCAGAGAGTACTATCAGGAAAATATATTACACAGCACATTAACATGCAATTGATCTCTGCTAATAATAACAAATGTAAGTTTAGGAAGAGTTTATTTGAAGGATACAAGAATTTTCTGTTATGTAAATCGCTACCTTCTTCCCACCATTCAGTGATTGATATTTAGACCTTGAGTATTTCAGTGTATCCTTTACAGGAAAAGAACTGACAGACTCTAAAGGATTAGATGAGCGCACACACATAGACATATGTGTGGTACTGGGGAAAGGCCAATCTTTCAAAACTCTCAACTTTCTAAAAAATCTAATTTGAAAAATTTAATTTATTTGTTTATTAATTTACTTTTTGTGGGACTGGGGATTGAACTCAGGACCCTGTGCTTGACAAGCAGGCACTTATTCTACTGAGCTCTCTCCCCAGCCCCTGAAAAATTTTATTTCAAGAACTTTATAGTAAAAAAAAATTATGAAAAATTACTAAACAAAACCATGAAACTGAGGACTTTAAGATCTTCAAATTCCTTCTGATCTAACAAGTTCCTACCTATATACCTATGTAAGCACTACTTAACCTGTGAAGACCTCAGTTTTGTCATTCATTAAATGAGGATAATTGAATCTTCTCATCCTCTTTCCCAGGGTTACATACAAAATAAATACTATGCAAATCTATGAAAGTGAAGCACTATAAAAATATATTTTTTGATTTCTTAGAAAAGATACTCTGTTAATAAAAAATCAAGTAATGTCTTAAAAGATCACATTCTTCTGATTAAACTTGTATCATCAAAAAAAATTATAGGCTCTCATGAGGTATTATGTCTTCTGGTAAAGATCCACCATTTGGTAGGTTTGATACCTTCCACCCCTCCCTCATGAACTTTTGGTGGAACAAACACGATTGCTTGGCTGAAGATGGAACCAGCTCCAGACAGCTGACAGGGCAGCAGCAGGAACACAGATCTTTTGGTTAATTCAATTGTATCCTATTGTAGAGAACCTTCTTTAGTTAATTCAGTTTGTGGTGAATTTTCCTCTGTACTCATTTAAATATAATTACTGCACTTATCTTGTCACTATGAAACTTCTAAGCTATTCTCTTCACATAAACCTGTGATTTCCTATAGACCTGCTCAGCTGTAAGATTCAGACTAAAATGAATTGCCTTATCCATCAAAACCATTCTCTTCAGGCCAGAGAGACAACTCAGTCAACTAAGTACCTGCTTTGGCAAGTGCAGGGACCAGCATTTGATCCTGGTCCTGCATGCTTCTCTGGCCCCACTCCTGGATGGGCTAAGCTAGCCATCAAGATCGGTTGTGGTGGCATGTGCCTGTAATCCCAGAACTGGGGAGGCTGAAAACAGGAGGATCACTGTTAGTCTGAGCTGCATAATGAGAACCTGTACCAAATACATAAAGAACAAAAACAAAGACCATTCTTTTCCCTGCTGCCCTATACCTATGAAGCAGTCCTCAAGGGTTTTCCAAATAGGAGTCAATTACAGCCTTTGAGGGGTTAGGTTTGGCTTCTCCTAGTCGATGAGAGAGCCCACTTCTCCATGGGAAAAACTATTATCATTGCAGAGAAACCACCAGAAACTCAGTGAGAGGTGGAAGATTTGGGCGAGTTTGCTTTCAGTGATGTAAACTGTGGTAGTTAATTCTCACTAGAAATGATGGAAAGTGATTACTGGAAACAATGTAAAGGAAAACAAGCTATTACTGATTACAATTTCTATATGTGAAAGGTATTACCTTTTGAGGGGAACTAAGCAGTCAGTAGCACCAAACAAAATTTATCCAAGAACTCTTGCCTTGTTAAGTCTTTCTTCTTGTTAGTCTTTCAGTCCTATATTAGAATAACCTGAAAAACCTTCAGGTGCTGTTTGGACTCACTGGCACAGAAATAAAATCAGGATTTCTGAGGATGGACTCAATATATGGGTATTCTTGTTTTTAAATTTTTCTATAATTTTAATGCACAGACTTGAAAAGCACTGGGTCTGAGGTATCCCATCTAAATTTCTTATCAACCCTGTGAAAGGATTCTCAGAGAGTGGGCAACATACCTCAAGCTACACAGCAGGTTAACACTGTCTAGACTAGATCTCAAAAAAGCTGAGCCCTTTCTAGAATAACAAGGCTCACTTGGTAGTGCCATGACATCCTGTCATGGGGCAGTTGTTTTGGAGGAGGTGAAAGAGCAGAGTGGCTGACTTCCACAAAAACTGGCTCTTATGCAATGTGGTACATGGGTGTTAGTAGCTCATACCATAGTCTTGACTCCAGTGGTCAGCTGCATAGTGGCACATTTTTGGCACAAACTTACCCAGTTTCCTGGGAATCAAAAGCAGCTGTACACTGTAAAGCTATTAGAATAAAGGGGGCAGCAAGGCGAATCTGAATAACCACATCACTTTTTCTAACCTTCAACCTCACAGGACAGGGTGGGACACAAATTCAAGAAGTGGTGCTTCCTCAGAGTGTACTGGAAAAGCCTCAGCCCAACCATAATGAAACACTACTTAGCAGGTAGGAGTTTGATAAGATCTTAGTCTGGGCCTGTAGAGTTGTACAGACAGAACAGCTAGCTCCTTAAATTGATGAGAATTCTCATGAGACTTCGAATGCCATGGATGAGAAGGTGACAGCCGCTCACTCCTAACTGGTTCTTCTGAACAAAAACCAATAACCTAGGAAAATTCCCAGAGTTCTACATTTCTATGAATTAGAATGACCCAGAGATGGGGACTCTCCATATGAGGGCTGGGAGGGAGAAGACAATCGATAAGAGAAATAGCATTTGCATGCATATATCCCTTTCCTCCTCCACATTCAAATACCGGTTAGTCACCTTATCCAGGTATCTAAACACCAATGAAAAGCATTAAAGAACAATTTCTTACAGTACTTAAAAAGTCATCAAACCTAATGACTAATCTTTGGCAATAAGGATTCTAGGAGGTATTGATACTGGGGCGGGGGGGTCAATACTTAAATGAAATGCAAAGACAGAGGGTCAACCCCAGGTTTCAATTTGTTTCAGTCACTCAGAACTTCAGATGTAAAGATAGTATTCTTGTTCTATGCACCCTGCTACATCACTTCCTTGAGACCACCATCTTGGCAGCTTGTTCCAAGGTCTCCTCCTGATTGCAACACTAAGAGACACCTTAGAGAGTCTCTGCACAGAATACAGAATTTCGTACATCTAAACTCTGGGTTCTGTGGTGCAATAGATCATTTATAAAATTAGGGAAATAGGCATTAGTTTCTACTGGCTTACATTATGTCTTTCCCAAGCCACCATTCCTGATCTTTTGCTATCCAAGGCTATACTTGCACAGAACTACCCATGTAACCAAACTTTCTTCATAAAGCTGAAAAGAGAAGATTTTGATGAACATTTATGGATGCCCATTATGTGATAGCCACCGAATAGTATATCTGTTAATATGTTAGTCTTTACTTATATGTGAAGAAACAAATTCAGAAAGAACAGTTTGCTTTTAAATTTTGAGAGTGGAATGTAAAGCCAGAAATCCTATAATCTTTTCATAAATATGGCCAGGACTTCAGTGGATTTTTCTGTTTTTTGTTGCGGTAAAATATATGTAACAAAACTTACCATTTTAAGGATATAGTTTAGTAATAATTAAGTATATGGACATTGTCATCAGCCATTACCACCATCCATACTCAAAAATGTTATATTTTCCTAAACTAAACCTCTGTATTTATTAAACTACAACTCTTCCTTCTTCTACCCTTTAGCCCTGGAAATCACCATTCTAATTTTATCTTTCTGGCTAATAATATAGTACTAGTCTGGAATTAAAGTATCCCCCACTGGGCTATGTCTTAAAGGATTGATCTTTATGCTGTGGCACTACTGGGAGGTAATGGGCCTTTGAGAGGTGGGTCCTAATACAAATAAGCAATGTCACTGGGACATGTCCTTGAATGGCATATGGAGACTGCATCTCTTTCTGTTTCTCTCAGGCATTTGTTACAGTAATAGAAAGCTGACTAACACATATAGGTACTTCATGTAGGTAGTATCATTTCAATGGATTAAAAAAAAACTCAGTGACTGGAAGTTGCTAAATTCAGTTTTGTGTTTTTTCCTTCTTTGTATTTCAGATAGATTTTGTACAACAAAAGTTCTTCAACACTCCTAAGCAGTACTATGGTATAGCCTACTTTATTAAGCTTTTTTCTTTGGAAAATAATTCTTTTGAGAATATTATCCAGTGGAAAATATACAATGTGTGTACTATATACACATATATATTCATACATGTACTCTTCCATAAATGTGTTTGTATTTCAGATGGATTTTGGATGAGAAAAGTTCTTCAACACTCCTAAGTAGTATCTACTATATATTTCTAACATTATGTAAATTATATATAAATTCTGTCCTTAAGGGATTTATATGTGTTAGACAGTAAGGGAAATGAGTACATACACACGTTTCTGAGAGATAAAGACAGGAGACATTATTTACAATCCTGAGGAAAGGCAAGCTACTGACAGAAAAAGGTGGAGTGCAGAAATTCCAGCTAATAGATTCATAGAAATAAAAATAGACATTACAAAGAGAGGTAGAGAAAAATATAGCAGTTTATGGAAGACTTGGAAATAATAGCCAAGAAATCTAAGCTGCATTTACTAGACAATATAGTACCAGTATAGACTGCTGTACCATAATCAGCATAAGTTAGGGAGGAAGGAACTGTGAAAGCTAGGGATAAGAAATATAATGAAGAAAAGATTTCTGTTTCTGGTCTAGGTGGATAATCCTCCAGCCTGAAAACAGCTTACTATCCTGCAAAAGTTCTCAGGGCAGACAAGAACAGAAAAGGAGGAACTTGGTAGACTCTTAAAATGAACAGTTCAGATGTGAGAGTAGGGATAGATTTTCCCCCAAAAGAATGCTGAAGATGAGTGAGCTGTATGCAGAGAACTTCAGAGATCTACACGTCTACAGAATCACTCTCCAATATGTAGTAGAGGACTGACCAATACATATGATAAAGAAACTACCAAAGGCCAAGGAAGAGGACTGGTCAGAAAGATTAAAGGCTCAGAATAATATGTTTCTAACAGGCTAGAAAAAATTCATAATTCATAGCATGTTGAATAGAGGGCTCAGGAAAGCCCTACTTTAGAATGGGAAATAAGAATGCAGAGGCTAGAACTAGCAGGCTGAGAATTTAAAATAGTTAATATTTGTACATTGAATATGCCACCAAAAGGTTAAGTATAGACTTAAAGATATGAAGAAGACAAAATGGACCTAGGGAGATTAACAAATTGTAGTATCTTAAATTAAAAGACTCAGAGGATGTGGTTAAAGACTACAGAAGAAACTATGCTTCAAAAAGAAACTGAAAATAAGAACAAAGGAAAAAAAGGAGAGAAAGCACCCAAGCTATAAAAGGACAAAGAAAAGGGACAGAAAATATACCTAAAAAAGAGCTGAAATCTTTATAAATTTGTTAACAAGCAAAAGCGCAAAGATCTGAAAAGCATAATGAAATCAAAGTACAAGAAATATGAAGAAAATCCAGCCAAGACATGATCAGATTGCTGAAACTTAGTAGTGAAAAAGCTATATTTTATTTTATTTATTTACTTTTTTTTTTTTTAATAATGGGGATTGAACTCAGGCCCTTGTGCTTGCCAGGCAAGCACCTATTCCACTGAGCTATTTCCCTGGCCCCCCAAAAAGCTTTATTTTAGAAGTAGATTGAGGCAAAAAGAGTAACACAAAGAAATGAAGATGATAACATCACAGACAACGTAAATGAGAAGATGGTGTTCTTTGAAATACTGAGGGGGAGGGTATCTTGTCAATCTGCCTGTAAAAATGTATTTCAAAAGCAAAGGTAAAATGTTTTCCATCATACAAAAGGTGAGATAATTTACTGCCACATGACCAGTTATGTATATGAAACATTAAAGAAAATCAGTTGATCATCTCAACAGATGTAGAAATAAATAGCATGTGATAAAAAGAGCCAATTCTATTTCTGATAATAATTCTTAACAAAATAGGAAAGGAAAAAATGTCCTTGATAAAGGTCATCTCTACAAAACCTACAGCTCGTATTGCCCCTAACATAAAAAATATTACAATGTCCCCTCTTACCATTTCAATTTAACCTTTGCTGGAAATATTAGCCAGTGCAAGCAGGCAAGGGGGAAAAAAGGACACTGCATTAGAAAAATAAAATTGTCCTCATTGCCAGATAACATGACCTTATATGTAGAAATTTAATAGAATCTTTAAAAAGCTACTAGAGCTAGTAAGTGAGTTTAGCAAGGTTGCACGACACAATCAATATATAAAAATGAATTCTATTTCTACATGCAGTATAAACAATTAGAAATAGCAAACAAAAGAAAAAATATTTAGGATAAGATTAGGAACATGAAATATATAGGGGTAAATCTGACAAAAAATGTACAATGATTAATACACTGAAAACTAAAACAGAAAAAGAACACTTGAGAGAGAAATGAATAAAGACCTAAATGAAGAAACTTAGTATATCATGGGCTGGAAGACCCAATACAACTAAGATATTAATTTTCTCTTAGTGGATGCATAGATTCAATGTAGCTCACAAGATGCAGTAGATAGACTTTTACAATGAAAACTGCCTAACTGTAAACTTCAAGTCGAGGTGCAGAGATCCTATAACAGCTGAACAACTGTGAGAAAGGACAGTATAGTTGGGGACCTATGAGTATCTGCTTTCAAACTTTGTTATAAAGCTATAGTGACCTGTGCAATAGAGTACTGATGCACAGATAGACTAAGGAAACATATAAGGCAGTCTAGAAATAAGGTGGTACATACACAGACAAAGGCTTTTTGACAAAACTGTAAAACAATCAGTAGAGAAAGGATTCAGTGCAGAAAGGATGAATGGTGCTGGCACAATTTTTAAATCACAATTAAATAGTGATATACAAATAATAGCAAATCATATCATATATAAAGGGTGACTCAAAATAGAATATAATAAGCCAAGAATATAAAGTATTATACTATAAAAACTATTAAAAATGTAAAGGAAAACCTTTGTGAACTAGGGTTTTCTTAAAACAAAACCAAAACTACAATCAGTAAAAGAAAAAAATTGGTAAGGTTTCATGAAAGCTTAAAAGCTTTGCCTTATAAATGGCTTGGTTAAAATAATGAAGACAAGACAGACTGGCAGAAAGTTTCTGTAAAATATGTACCTAACAAAGGATTTATACACAGAGCATTTCTAGAACTCTCCAAATTCAATCTAATTTGAAATTGAGCAAAAGGGGCTGAGGAAATAGTTCAGCAGCATATACTCCTGCCTGGAAAGTGTAAAGTCCTGAGTTTGATTCCTGGCATCAACCCCACAAACAAACAAACAAACAAACAAACAAACAAACAAACAAACTGGCTGTCTAAGCACCTGCTTGGGAAGCACAAGGACTTGGGCTCGATCCCCAGTACCAGAACCCTGGGCATTCTGTGAGGGCCACCAAAACTGAGCGTGGTGGCACATGCCTGTCATCTCAGCTCTGGGGAGGCTGAGACAGGAGGATCACTATCAGTCTGAGGTATGTAGCAATGTCCTGTACCAAATACACAAATAAATAAATCATTATTTTTTTTTTTTAAATGAGCAAAAGATTTGCATTAACATTTCCCTAAGGTGGGGCTGGGGAGATAGCTCTGTGGCACAAATGTCTGCCTTGCAACTGCAAGGTCATGAGTTTGAACCCCGGTCATGCAAAACAAAAAACAAACAAACAAAAAAACCCCCCAAAAAACGAAAAGCAAAAAACAAAAAAACCAAATATTTCCCCAAGTAATATATATAGGTGTCAGATATGTGAAAAGATACTTAGTATCACTAGTTATCAGCAACAGAAGATCAAAACTGCAATGGCATTTACTACTATGCTAAAATACTAGAATGGCTGATATTAGAAATACTAATTATATCAAATGTTAGCCAGAATGTGGAGGAACTAAAATTCTCAGACACTGCTGGTGGTAATATATAGTCATTTTGGTGAATGGTATGGCAGTTTCTAAAAAAGTTAAATACAAACCTACTGTCTGATGCAGTCATTTCACTCCCAGGTGTTTAGTGGAGAAATAAAAGCTTTTTTTCTATATAGTGTTTTTATATGACTGTTCATAGAATCTTTTAAAAACTATAGCCATCCACAGGAAGCAGGCAGAGAATTGATAAAACTAATCAATTATGGCATATCCATTCAAGGAAATTAACAGAATTAAAAAGGAATGCGTTTAGTATACAAATGAACTACTAATATTGTTCAAAATACATATGCTGAGTAAAATAAGGCAGGCTAAAGAAAGTATGCATTATATGATCATACTTCTGTAAAATGTTAGAAACTAGAAACTGACATGTGACTGAAAATAGATCAATGTGCTGGTGCAGAGTTGGGGAAAGATTCCACAGGAGCCTGAAGAGAACTTTAGGGTGAACATGCATTTGATATATTGAGTGATGACAGTTTCATGGTGGTATGTGTACACTATAACTTAGCAAATTTGGGTTGTGAGACTAACAGAAGGAAAGTAGTACTGTTAACAGCAACAGGGACACTCAAAGGAAGAGCTCTGGGCATGTTTAGTTGCAAGGGGCAACTTAAAACCTAGGATGAGACTAGCTTTTGGAAACCTCACATTTATTTCAACTTCATACTTCTTTCTCATTTCCCTTGAGTCCGTTTCCTTTCTAGCACCTAAAAATAATTTTTTTTTTTTTTTCATGTATAATCTGAGTCCTCAAAGGAGGGTTAAAAAAGAACAATGCAACCAATTCTGGAAGAATTCCATTCACCTACACATGACATTCAGGGAACTTCTGGGATCAAAATCAGAGGCAAAATAAATCATCATCTTACAGAGTTTCAAACACACACTATCTAAACCAGCGGTTCTCAACCTGTGGGTAGTGGGGGTCGGATGAATACATAATGCATATCAGGTATTTACATTCCGAATCATAACTGTAGCAAAATTACAGTTTTGAAGTAGCCACCAAAATTATTTTTTGGTTTGGGGTCACTGCAACATGAGGAACTGTATTGTGGGGTCACGCATTAGAAAGATTGAGAACCACTGATCTAAACAGTGTTTCCATGGCCTCATAAAATGGTTGTATGTGTTGGCAGTAAGTGAATAAAGTGAGGTATGAAAACTCAAAGGAAAAAGGCAATGCACACCACAGGATTGAAGAAACTAGAAATGAATAAGACCTATGAAGTAATTTTCTGTTGTCCCCTGCTTCTATATCAGTCTCAGCCAGAAAAGAACTGTTCCTGAGAAATGCGGCATGGCTCTGCACACCAGAGCCAAAGGAAACATCTATAAGTCTGGCGGGGTTTCAGGTGTGCTTGATGTTGAGAGGGCTCAGTGCCTGTGTTGCAAAGATTCCAACTACAGATTGAACTGTTTTTACCTTTCTATTTTTATTTAAATGTCAAAGCTTTTCACACTACAATGACACCCTAAAATGTTTCTCTTACTTCAATGCTTCAGTTGAAACAGTATTTGTTCATGCTGCATAGAGTGTCCACCAGCTGACTCAAAATCAGGAAAGGGAGAGGTGTTGTGTTTCAATGAGCCATGATGAGAAAAATAAGGAAGAAAGGTCGACTAAGCTGGGGGGGGGGGCACTCCTTTTTCTTCAGTGTTCGCATTCCCTCAGCCCATAAATGTCTATCAGTGTTGTAAAGCACTGCATTATATCTTCTGAGCATCTACATGAAATATAACGGATTAAAATAGGCCTCGATTATGAGCTTACAGTTTAATGAAGGCAGCATGTATAGGGAGTAAGGAGGTGAAAAATGTTACCGAAATTCAATAGAGTGGGACATTACTCTCTGAGGGGGTGTCCAAGAGGAGCCAGTATGGCTGAAATGACATATTTACTAGATTCTGAAAGGCCAAGAAATAATCAGAACTGAAAAAAAAAATGTAAATAGAGAAAAGAGCAGGATTCAGGTTTGACAGTAAGAAGAATTCAAGGAATAATTCAATATAGTTCAGTTAGCATCTATTGCCACCACCCTGTGCTAAGTGGTAAGAATACAGACATATAACAGACTACTCATACTCAAAAAGAATAGTGTCCTGAAATGAAATATAGTTTCAGTGTAATGATCATAGAGACTAGGCACAAAGGCATGTTCAGTAATGGTTAAAACTTTAAAGACAAACCACTCAGGTTCAAATTCCACATGTACCATTCATACAGGTGGGTCTGATTTGTAAGTTTAAGTTTTTCCCTCTATAAAATAGGCACAATAAATAGTATTTACTTGTTGCAGGGATGTATAACAAGATACTACTGTAGGGAACTGATGCTGTTTTTATTGAAACCCCAAGGTGCCCAGAGGTGTCACTAGGAAGCAATGTCAGACTATAATGGTTCACTTAACTTCTCTATATTTAAGTACTCTTACCTGAAGGAAACAGTAGAAAAATATCTTCCCACCTGCTAGGGACTATCCTTCATGCTCTATACGCATCACACAACTGCATCATAAACCCAGTTCCTTTGCAGATGAAGAAGCTGAGGCATGGAGAATTCAAGTAATTTGCTCTAAGTCACAGAGAGAGAGGAAGTGATCAAGGAGAGACTGGATCTTGAAGACTCCATTCCTAACCAGTACCCCTCTTTCATACCATCGTCCAATTCAGCCATTTTTTAAATTGGAAATTGGCATTTTATCAGATAGGCAGAGAGTAAATAAAAGCTAGCCAAGGCACAAAGTTAACTAAAATCAGGAAAAAACCATTTGTACACACTTTTACAATGTATAAAACTCTTCTGTTGATTTTCTTTCTTTCCTTCACCCCTTCTTGGCTCCAAATAACTGAAGACTAAAGCCAGGCTAATAAACAGAGATATAAATAAGAAGCACTCAGTCCAGCATATTTGAGGGTGCCAGTAGGTATCACTAGGATACTGGGAACAGAATGAATTTTTTTTTAACTCTGCAGTGAGCTATGGGTGGTACAACCTTTCCCAACACTTACAAGGCTTTGCTACTTGACAACTTGATTTGCAGCACATACTGTACCTGGCAAGGCCCTATGTATGGTGAACAAGACTCTATGTGGGCTAAGATATTCCTTTTCCTATTTGTATACTGCAATTGTTCTGAGGCTTTATTAAATCAGAGCTTTCAAAAGAAAAACAATTTGAGAAGAGTTACAGTGTCTTTCCTCATAACACACATGTGCCTGTGAGAGAACACACCGACTCACTCACCCACCCACACAATTTGCTGACATCACACTACCGTCAAAGTATTCTGACGGCCCTATGGACCTAACCACATCTTTTGTCAATGTATCCCCAGGATACTGCACATTCCTTGGCACATTCAGTAACTCTGTAAAAGTAACTTTGTAAAAGTTGAGTAATTTTGTATTGAATCACAGAAAGGTAGCATTCATTCATTCAGCAGCTAACTCTGAATGCCTCTTATACATATATATGGATATATGGTGGCTCAGCCTGCCCTGGGGGTGGGGCTGGTGCAGTATATGGTGCCAGAGATCGAAGTGCAGTCCCTGTGGTTGCCTAAGCTTGCTTAAACAACCATCTTGCTGGCCCTGAATGCCTCTTGTATGCCAGATACTGAACTAGGCAGAGAAATGTCAGATGTACAAAATATATATTTTCTAACAGGCAGTGTAAGCTAGTTACTTGAAAGATACTGAAGTAAAAAAAAAATTACAAATTCTATAAGATTGTCAATGTTTCTGGAACTTTTTTTTTTTTTTACAGTGTAGTATTATGTATGTCTCTTTATTTGAAGGAATACTAGGAAAGTAAAATGGGAGATAAACCTGTCTTTTGAACCCCTCATATAATATAAAGGCTTAGGTATAGCGTCATATGGAACACACATGGTTTACGTGAAAGAATCAGAAGCACTGACAGTTACTCCAAGGGACTCAGCATATTTTTAAGACCAGATAAGCAATTTTCCCTGGGATTATAGCTTTGCTTAGATATGCCAATATTTGTCTCAGGTTATTTTTCTATAAAATGGAGGTAATTTTCCTGAGGGTATAGGGGGAAGGCGACAGAAGGCAAGAGAGGATATGATATGGTTTCACAGTTTCCTGACTTTGAAGTTTCTAAAAATATAGCATCTTCGTTGCAAATATGTGATGGAATATGTGTCAGCACAGCATTTTGTATTGCTAAGGCAGCCTGACAGACAGTTTTACACATATTCCTTCATTTCTTCACATAATGTGACTCAAATGTCTCCTAAGCGTTCCAGTTATTCTAAAGGCGGTGTGGAGGCCCTCCAGCTACTGATTAGTTTAGGGTAACAATCAAATGATACCATTGGACAAAGATGCTTATTTTTCTTGGAACTTATATGACATAAAGCCTGACATTGCCCACCTAAAAACTGTATTTTTAAATACTGATTAGAATGTAATTAGGCAAAGAGGGAAAACTTTAAAAGTGCAATAAAAATGCACTTTTAAAAATTACCTTTCCTTCAATCTTTTTTTATTTTTCCTTCATAGAGATTAAGGCAAAGCCCTGGCTCTTGGAAGGATTTTCTTTGGGTTTGGTCGAAGGACTCCATATTTTCAACTCATATTATATTGAACTTGCTAAGTAGCTAAGACCAGTCACCATCTGGCAGCTGTAGGGTGGCCTGTGTAAAATGAACTGGTGGTCACAATCCAGTTCCCATTAGACAGATGTCCACTTTACAAAGAGCATCACACTCAGCAACCCAATTGGCAAAAAGGAGGGACAACTGGGCACAGAAATTGCATTTGCTCTTTCTGTCTAACCAGGTTGCTTACTCAACTGTACTAAAGCAAGCCAGAGGAAATGTAGTAGGCAGTATGGCAACAGCTCTCAGAGTCATACTTTATGTTTATGGATTTTTCTAACCAATTAAAAAATACCTCAAAGTGCTTTTCAGATGGTGTCTCATTTATCCTACTCAGAAGCTGTGTTTTTCAAATCTATGTTGTGGCTTATTGAGCCACACAGTAGTTGTCTTCAAAGACCACCACTAGGATATATTGACTTCACTCAGGGATTGATAAAGATTGTAACTGGCCACAGCACTCTCATCAGCTTTCATTATAATCTTAGGGAAAATATTTAGAATGGAATGGGCAGAGAAAGGCCCTCCTTAGCTTTTCTGGGCTACTTGGTATTGTCACCCAAATGAATGAGTTATTGTTGAATCCAAAGAGAAAAAGCAAAATAGACCTATATTTCAAAAAGGTAACTGCCTGGATAAATCATGAATATGTTATAAAGGATTTAAAAAGCTACTGCCCAATTTCCTGTCTTGTCCCACTGAGGTATTTGATTCAGTCCAAACAGAAAACCCAGGTTGTCCTATTTTCTCTATGCTTAGTAGAAATGTGAAGGAAAAACATGTTCCCAGCCTGGCAGGGGAATGTATAAATTAAGGAGTTTTTTTCACTGGTTTTTCTTAACTCATGCAAACATTCTACTTTATGTTCTCTTTGTAATATAATATTTAGAGAAAATTAAAATACCAAAAACTCCAAGCAGACAAGAGACAAAAACCCAAATTAATCTTCAAGAAGCACCAGAAAAAGTAAAATGTATGAATATTTTTATTATGTTGCAGGAATTATACATTACGGTACTTAGAAGTGGTATCAATTCCTATAGCACTTCTCCACTAAAACGTCCTTATGAAAGGGATGCCTTAACAATATGTTTTTACAGAGAAATGTGTACATATGCTGTCAATATGATTTCTTCCTTTCAAAGTTGTGACTCTTTTTTTTTTTTTTTTGCGGGACTGGGGTTCGAACTCATAATCTTGCACTTGCCAGGCAGTCATTTTTGCCACAGAGCTATCTCCCCAGCCCCTAAAGTTGTGACTCTTTTAAATAATTATCTTAATATTTCTTTGACCATAAACTCCCCTATAAGGGTTTCTGAGCCTAGTGACCATTCTGGATAGGATATAGGACCTTTATGAAATGAGTCCTCTGAAGATGACTAGCTCAGGATACTCAAAATCTAGAAACCTCTGCCACGAAAATCAGTAAACTTCTTTTACTTATGGTAACAAAACGTTGCTCAATGCCCACTCACCACCTTCAAAACTTGGGAGTAGCTGATAACAAGAGACGTAGTATAAAAGTCAATAATGGACTAGCACAAACTTTAAAAAATAATTCAAAAGTAAACTATTGTTTAAGTGCAATGTTAACTTTTTTTTTTTTTTTTGGTGGGACTGGGGTTCAAACTCACGACCTTGCACTTGCCAGGCAGGCACTTATGCCACCCAGCTATCTCCCTGGCTCCCCAGCAATGTTAACTTTGAATAAATCATATAATAAGGTTTGTAGGCCAGAGACAAATCAAAATCCAAAAGCCTCCAAACAAAAAGTATAGTATAATATTAAACATGGTCCAATATATAGAATAATTTAACATAAAGCCTATAGCCATTACAGAATGTCCATGGAAACTGGGGGCAAAGTAAGATAATTGGACAGGTAATTATTTTCAAGGAGCCTCCTATCTTTAAGGCCAGAAACACTACCATCAATACTTCTGAAAATTAGATTTTTGAATGTATGTATTTGTTTTTAATCATTTTAAAAAATGCATTTATTTGGTACAGTGCACAACATGCAGTACCAGAGACTGAACTAAAGTCCTTGCACTTGCTAGGCAGATGAGCAGCAAGATTTTGAATACATACAAGGCCCTCTATACTCTTTGACCTTGAGAGATGAAACTTGTTTTGTGGAATTTTATGTGCTTTATTGACATTCTTTCTTATAAGTTTTACACTATCCCTTTCCTGACTCACTGTGCCATAACTTCTCCTTTCTCTCAATGATACTTAATTTGCATATAATTACTAGAAATATAGTTTAAAAAGATACATTAAGAAGATTCACTACATAAAAATTTAGGATAAACCCTAGCTTATAAAATCAGATATCATTACTATATTATAGTTGCTATTTATCATTTTGTCCCA
This sequence comes from Myocastor coypus, assembly GCA_004027025.1. Taxonomy (NCBI): domain Eukaryota; kingdom Metazoa; phylum Chordata; class Mammalia; order Rodentia; family Myocastoridae; genus Myocastor; species Myocastor coypus. The sequence continues at coordinate 96,069 of PVJA010000430.1, forward strand.
CTATGTCTCCTACTTGCTATACCTTAGCTTGTTCCCACTTTATATGCACACAGAAATTTGCATTGAAAACTTTATAAATCATTTATTCCTCAGAACTTTACCATGTAGGCAATACTACATAAATATATCATATATTTAAATTTGGAAGGAGGTAGCAGGGTGGGAAGGGGATGGCATTAAAATGGAATCAAGCTGTCCGTGTGCATGCACTTATTCCTGAAGTTGAACGTAAACTTCATATACTGTAAATAACCTAATAAAAAAGAAAAAAAGGAACATTCAGAAAACTAACTTCAGTTTAACAGGAAATTTAGAACACACTGTATTCTACATACAGATGGTTGTCTCTTGGGAACTAAAGTTACTAGTCACTTTAGAGTGTCATATGGATGTAAATGCAGTGTAGAGGCTAGAAGTTCTTCCTTAGGACTCGCCACCAAACAGCCTTCCATTGCAAATTTTGAGAAAGAGCTTGATGCATTACTGCTGATTTAGTTTTGCTAACAGAAGGGCTGCAAATCTTTGTGTTTAACTGGAAAGCTCACAATGGTTCCTCAGTGAAACTTGTAGCCTTTTCTTGGCCTAAATTCTCTTCAGAGAGAGAAAAGAAAGAAAGCTAAAAAGAAGAAAAAAAAAAAAAAAAGGGAAAAGAGGTGATATAGGTGTATGATTGAAAGGAAAGTATCATAACTGTACCATCACATGACCTCAGCTGCTCTACCAATGGGGGTAAGTCTATGGCATGTGTACCCTGGCCAGCTATTTATCACTGAAAGCTTTAAGAGGTTCACCATCAGTGTGTCTAACCCTTTACTTCATCTGTGTTACATAAATGGTACATGAGCGCTTTCTTCAGAAGAGAAAACATGTCTACTCTATTACACGCACAGACACTGCTAACCCAAAGCAGTTCAAAAGAACTTACAGAAGTCCTGTTTGTCATACCTAAACTCCTCTTTCTCTGGTTGGGATAAAGTCATGGCCTGCTGATCTTTACTTTCTCACGACTAAGTCCAATGTTTTACACGTAGTAGACATCAACAAATGTTTATTATCATGTGACTTGCACTTTGGTAAATGCTCTGTTAGCCCTCTGAGTCACATTGTTCATTTTCTTAGTCTATGTTAAATTCAACATTAAACGGGACCGAAAGACTTCAAAGCTACCCTGACCTTTACATCACTGTTATAAATGAACTATGAATTAAGCCTTATTAGAAAGCTGGCCAGAGGTCCACTCCTAGGCACTAAATTACCTCTACCATCGAATTAACTCCCATACTGTGCTCCCAGTTCATCATTTTCTGTGTAAAAGTTTCATTCAAACTCTAACTTTACCTGCTGTTTCAACATTTTAAGTATAAGTAGCAGAATCCCAGGGTTTAGTATTAATTGAAAGAGCTTACTTATATATAGCCTGTCTGCACTTTAGCATCTTCAAAACTTCAATCATAGTCTCCTCCCTTTTGAGAGCATAATCGCTCCTTTTAATGTCTTGATACAGCCTTGCCCCCTTTTCTTTCTCATGGCTTAGTGTTCTCAGGCCTTTTAAGTTAACCTTCCAGACCTTTCCATATGGGTTCACCTTTCTAGACCTTTGATTCATGCTGCTTTCCTTTGGAACTTCTCCATCTCCTTGATACATCTTCAGTAATGCTTCTTAATACTGGGTGCAGTGGCCTACATAGGAGTTAAAAGCTCTCTGTGAAAAGCAGTGGATTATCTATTCTGTAACACTTAGTGTCTGGTATCATGATTTGTAGTGCTTAGAATTTGGGAACAGTTTTGGCCATTAGCTTGTCAGAGGCTTTGTTTTGTATGTTTCTCATCCTGCCTAATGTTTTACTGCTTCTCTACATGTTTGTGATGCAATTTCCATTAACTCTAGAAGTTTATAAAGCATTTTATATTTTATACTAATCTAAAAAGAGAAGGCAACCAAACAGTAGCAATTTCTGGCCTTTGCTGGTGAGAGACCGTGATCCCAGCAGGAGATGCTGGAGACTATGGAGAGACGTGTGATTCCCTAGGTGGAGGCCATGGAATTTATACTACAGAAACCTGCAGCCTAGCAAAGTACTTTACAGTGATGGGATTCTAGATCAGTTAAAGCATATTCTCTTTCTATTCCTTTAATTCTTTCCCCTTATTCCAATTTATGAATCCCTAATGAGAACAGAGAAATTGTATTCCTTTATTTAATTGATCATTGTCTGAAGAATCTTTCATGGGCTTCTCCAATTAGAATTAATGTCAGCATGTAGGCACTGGCACAGGGACATCTCTCTCAGGCATTTATATAGAGAATGAAAAATTATTGATCCTAAATAATAATTCCTGTGGTGCTTCAGTTGCCGTCCACATTCACCCTGACCCATTAGTTTTATCATTACAATTTGACCCCCTTTAGCTGACTAGTTCCATTCCCCATTTACAGAAAAAAAACTATTTTTCTGCTAGCTTCCCATGGATGTTTATCTATACAACTCAGCAAAAAAGAGGCTTTGACAAATTCAGTACATCCTAATTTGTATCCCACATCATCTTTTCTTCCATGCTCTTCTCTCTGTAACATGCATTCATCAAGGTTGATTTGAAAATGTCCTCAAACATTCAAAGACTCTGATTCTTTAATATGCCTAACTGCTCTAGGTCACTAAAAATTTCTGTAATGTTACACTTCATATATTACTGAGATACAGATACCTAATGCCTGCTATCTATCTATCTATCTATCTATCTATCTATCTATCTATCTATCTATCTATCTATTTATCTAGATATCTGTTAGGGAAGGGTCTACAGGGTGTTCACGGTCTCACTATTAGATCAGATTCATAGTGATTCTCTCATTTACAGCCTCCCAAGAGCTAGGATTACAGGCTCACACCACCACACCCAGTCTCAGTTGCCATCTCAGTGAGCCCCGGGGGCAGGACTGGCACGGCAGGCCTGGGGATCGAACCCCTGGCCCCTGTGCCTGCTTGCAGGTGATTTAATTCACTGAGCTATTTGGCCAGCCCCCTAATATCTGTTTTCTATTGTATTTCACAGTATAGGTTTCAATTTTTAATTCACCTGATCAATTATTCTGAAAGCCAAAATATTGTTATCTATTATTTCTGTTACTAGAACACATAGTTTGATTTTATAAACATAATATTTTAGTTTAATTTCTATATCTTTTCTATTTGATCAATTATCAGCTCTTAAGATTCCAAAGATTTTAAGGATCATACTGATTGTTATGTATTTATTTATAGAAGCATACCCTGGCAGGTCTACCTTTTACTAGAGGGAGAGTTGTTTTTGTAAAAGGTTTGTAGAGGTTCTTATAAAAGCCAATATTATAAAACAAAGTATGAGATTAGATGGCCTCAAAATCAATGAAACTAGGGTAGTGAGTAAAGACCTGAGACTTTGGATTTAAATTTTTAGACACTGCGGCCATCTGTCATGAGGATAAAAATTTGATCTATAGCTGGAATAAGAAATTTCTTCAAAAGTTATGTAATGATACTAAGTTTTAACACTAGTATTCTGAAATCTTCTAAAATAACCAGTTAACTGTTAACTTTGGTTAAAAGTTTGGCCGAGGAGGAAAGTAAGCTTTTCCATCCAAATGCCAGATTAACTGAGGTCTTTGTCAGGGAGATGAATAAGGAGGCAGGTCAGTCTAAGGTGGCAATCAGGCACTACAGGAGTTTTATTTTATTTTATTTTATTTATTTTTTTTTTTTGGCAGCACTGGGGACTGAACTCAGGACCCTGTGCTTGCCAGGCAGGTGCTTATGCCACTAAGCTATATCCCCAACCCCCACTACACGAGTTTTAGAGTCACTAATAGCACAACTCTGTAGAGAGCACCTCTCTTTCCTGCTAAGAAATTGGACTTTTCATTTCTGAAGGACTGGTCTCATAATACTCCAAAGCTTGACATTCCATAGCAGTATAATTGGTTACATGGTAGTAGAGCATCTCTGCTGTGGAGAAATGAAAAGGAAAATGAGGTCTCTGCAGACAACTACAAAGGTGCTCAATGGCAAAAGCAAACTGTGAAATTACCTAAGTTTCACTTTTTCCATCAGCCAATAGTATATGGGGAAGCCTCCAAACAGAAACCATTAAGTCTTTTCTTCCCCATGCCCAATTTCTACCAAAAAAGTTGAGTCTCCTTTTGCCCAGAGTCTGCTTTTCTTATTATTCTAAAACTTTAACACCAGAAATGCAACTACCAGGGATCAGAAAACTGGGGACTAACTGAAGTCTTAATGTTCCAGACAAAAAAAGAAGAAAACAAAATGGTCAGAAACAGCCAAGTAATTTTGTCCTGTTTGATATTGGCTTTGATATTAGTGCTGTTTCTGTGTCCTCAGTTTCTGTTCTTCCCTTTCTTCCTCTTTTTTCTCTCTAGAGATATAAAGATCAAAATGTACCCATGATAAATATTATCTGCTGTGGTGTAAGCTGCCCTTTGATACAAATAACAGAAATTCAGTGCTAAATTGGACAGACACAGCCTAGCCACTCATTATCAAGTGTATGGGGCACTGACAGAGATTCTTTCTTTCTAGAGCTAAAGTAAGAATGTTTTAACATTATTCTCTCCTGTGTCTTAATCATTCAATTTGTGTAAGTAAAAATAATTAAAAACTTCATTTAAAAATGAATTATTAAATCTTTTAATATAACCTATGAAAATATTCGTGAATCCCTCTTTCATAAGGATGTGATAAAGATTCTTGACTACATGGATATAAAAACTGTGACAGCATTTTATGTTTGTGCTATTAGCTCTCAGTCAGTCAGTAATGGAAGGGTATCATTCTAGGTAACACAGTGATTTCTGTTAGCATAAAATTAACTCAGGATGAAGCATCCACTCTGAGGGCCACTGAGGCAGCATTACTAGAACTTAGGCTTTCCCAGAAAATTCAGGGTAGCAAGCTTAGTTTTTAAGAAATGTAGGACAGATATCCTATCCTTTTTTCATGGCTTCTTTTCCTGCATTTTAAATTCTTCCTCAGTTACTGATTTTGTTGCTTACATAAATATCCCAAGTCCACTCATATTAGTTAAATGAGGTTTCTGACAGAACTTATTAGGAAAGAAAGGAAGGGCATGAAACATGCAGATGAACCTCTTTACTGCACCACTCCAGCATCATTCCTTGCATAAAAGGGGCAAAGGTGTTCTTTATAAAGCTTTAACACTTTAAACAAGAATAAAAGCTTATGAGATTATCAAGTCTCTTTAGACTATATAAGCAGCATTCACATTCATTCTCTTATTGAACATGTAAAACAGCTCTGTGGGGTAGACATTAGTTCTACTGTATGGAAAATGAAATTGAAACTCGTTTATCTAAGCTAGTCTGTAATAGTAAGTGCCAGTCTTAAGTCTCCTAACTCCAGGCCTACTCTCATCCTACCATGGCTCCAACGAATCTTCCAGACTAAAGACTTCATTCCTCTGCCATATTCTAAAATAAAGAAAGTGAGACTTCCTAACTTTTACCTTCCTTTCTTTTCTCACCTTCCTTGTTCATTCTCCAATCATTAAGTCTCATTCTCAAGAAACTTTCCTATTGTGCTGAACTGGGGAGATCAGGACAAAAGCAGAATTTACTAATGAATTCTTAAAGACTTAGGTAAAGCCTATTTGATTGGAAGGAATGATGCACTGTCATAGTCTAAGATCAGTAGGACTGGTCCCCTGGGTCACCCTAACTGAAGTCAGACTGGCAAGAAAATGAATGAGTTACAGTGTTGTAAGCATCACCAAAACTACTCTTTTGAAACTCAAGGTAATAACTCTTCCCAAAGGAGGCATGAATGAAATTTTTGTTCTACCCAGAAAACTCTGGGCATTAAACACCATAGGGCTACAACTAGATAGCAGTTACGCCATGACCTCCCAACATATTTTAAGAAAAAAGGAAGTTTTGTTCCTTGGGCCTCTGTTACATGGTGATAGCCAACAGAAGCCACTTCCCTTTTCTATTTCTCTTCTGGCTAAAAAGTCACAAAAGAGAGGCAGTAAAATGTTGTCTACAAGGCATTAGATTAGGCCCATTCTGTTCAGTTCCTATCTTAGTTTCAAAGGTTAAATAATTTTAACCTGGTCATTTTGTTTTTGTTTCTGTGAAATCATAACAACAATAATTAGCCATACTTTTTCAAAGGCCGTGATCCTGAGTTATAATTTTGGTTTGTTAAAATATTAAGAGTGATGAGCCAGAGCACATAATAATCCATCTTCTACTTGCAGATTCTAAGTTTGGCCTTAATTGAACACAATCTTTGTATCTGTCACTTCCATCATATCTCTGGGTCTCTAGCTCCTCATCTCTTCCTTTTTTCAGACCTGTTAGCAATCTACACACTGCTTCTCCCATATCTGCCTTAGCTACCTCCATCTTTAGGATACCTATGACTCCATTTCACCACTCACTCATAGGTGCTTAGTCCCAGAATCACAACCATCACAGCCTAATCTGAATACAAGTGACATACCTAGGTCTCTGCTTTTCAAAAGCTCTGCCACATTCTCCTCTATGAAATCTTCCAAAGCAGTAAGCTGAAATTTTTTCTACTTCTCAAGTTTTCAATACCCGCAGCCTTCTTGAACATTTACTATTTTCTAGAAAGACTGAAGGTATTTCTACCCAGGTACCACATATATACCCTCCATCATACTGAAATTGTTTACGCTTTTACTATGTACTAAACTGCCCTGCTATATCAAACTACTTGGGAGCTTCAACTTTTTCTTCTCTCTCTTTCAGGACCCTGACTTAGGTCATTTACACACTTTTATGATCTCTTTTGCTCTCTATTTTAAAATTTTACAAAAACAATAAAACAGTTTCCTAAGCTTTCTTCTTTCATGACTAGACCACTAGAAAAAGGAGTCACTCACAGCCCCTGACACATACCTATGGAATTCCTCTCTCCTTCCTTCAGTGTTCACCCTTCTGAAATATTCTCACATCTTCCTAGTCACCATCCATCTTGACTCTGTGACTCTTCAGACTCAACACAATCAAAACTAAGCTTAGCACTTTCTTTTCTCCCTTTCTATCATTGTTGATGTTCATTTCTTCCAGTCAAGTGAAAACTTTCCTGCCATCATTGCCCCAATTCATTTATTAAATTCTCTGCTTTCTACCAGTATTATGTTTGGATCTCTCAGTTCCTTTCCATTTCTAACACTGACAGCATCTTCTCTCAACACAAGCTTCTTTTTGTTAAAGTAGCCTTCATAAATCTTTGTCTAACAAAAACAAGCAAAACTTTTAAAATTTATTTTATCCTAAAAAAGAAAAACTGCATCTATCCTATAAATTGTCTCCCTGCCCCCTCTCTCCTTTTCTTTCTTTCTTTCTTTCTTTCTTTCTTTCTTTCTTTCTTTCTTTCTTTCTTTCTTTCTTTCTTTCTTTCTCTTTGCTTGCTTTTCTTTTCTTTTTCTCTCTTGGTATTTGGTATAGGGTCTCATTATGCAGTTCAGACTCATAGTGATCCTCCTGTTTTCAGCCTCCCAAGTGCTGGGATTATAGGTGTGTGCCGCCATGTCTGGTCTTACTGCTTGGCTCAGTGTGCCCTGGGGTGGAGCCAGTATAGAATGTGGTGCTGGGGATCGAATCCCAGTCCCTGTGCTTGCCTAAGGAAGCACTCAGTGTGCTGAGCTATCTTGCCAATCTTAAATTTTATTTTATTTCATTTCATTTAATTCCTTTTATTTCAGATCTTCTCTGAACTCTGGGAGAATTCACAGTTCTCAGAATACACCATGCACTTTCGAACCAAGTTGCTTAAGTCAGGCCAGCCTACTCATTTATAATGTGCAACATGTACTTTTCTTATTGAAACTCTATTATTTTTTGCAGCATTTGCTAAAGATGCCATCTTTTTCTGTCTTTTGCTAACTGCAGATTATTCACTGTTTCTCTGAACTTCCATACTTTCACAACGTGTTCATTTTTACTTTTTTTTTAAGAAAGTCAAAGAAATTTACTTTTTTTTTTCAAGCTGGCAAAACCATTTATTTTTTCCCTTTAAAAATTTATTATTATTATTATTATTATTATTATTACAATAGCTAATACTTTGCATAATGTTGTATTTTTGTGTTTTTTGTTGTTGTTGTTTTTTTTTTGGAGGGACTGAGGTTCAAACTCATGACCTTGCACTTGCCAGGCAGGAACTTGTGCTATGGAGCTATCTCCCTGGCCCCTGCATAATGTTGTCTTCATTGTAGTTGTTCAGAGTACAAGATGCAGGCATGATTTCTTGTCTCAATCTCATTAGTACAGATCTTTCTTTTCATTGCCCAAAGAGAAAGTAGCTGTATATTTAATCTAATAGTCCATAACAGTAGTAGATTATCAGCTCATCTGGCATTATTGGGGGCTGTTGACTTGAGCCTTTTACAACTAAGTATAATAATATGGCTCTCCTTTTTATACCTTATTGTTAGACTTTTCTGTTAGATGGTTAAGACCAAGAGAAAGCAAGACAATGTGCTCATTTGTTTCTTTCTTATTATCATATTTTTATAGTATAGCTACTATAAACTTACCTTATTGTGCATATCATATTACAAATCCTTGGAAATTGAGAGGGTGATGATAATAACTGTCATAATTTCCATAATAACAAACTCCTTCCATATTTCAGCTCTTTGCAAAACATGTAACTTCATGACCTAAGCAACATGAGGAGGAGTATCTCCACTTTTAGATATGATTAAGTAACATGCCCAAGGCCAATACCTACTATGTGGCAGAGCCCAGACATTTAATTTAGGCTTCTCTGATTTCTAAATCCATGTCTTTACCTACTATGTGGAGTATCTCACCATGTACAGATTTACAGATTGGACAGTTTACCTCCCTATATTCCCCAGAGTTGCTGAACCCATTTTGTCAATACATACCTCTACAAGAAGAAGAAATAGCTTAGACTCTAACTCTTAAAGGATGAAAACAGGATAACATTTCTATGTCTCAAGATTAAACAAAACATAAAATGCAATGAAAAGATCTAATTTACCTGGATTAATTAATGGCCTAACTCTGTCTCTTCTTGGAACCATAACGGTCTGGAAGGCAATGAATCAAGGCCACTCTAAAACCTTTACTTAGATAATTAAGCAACATTTAGACATTGGCTCCAATAATTCTAGTCTCTGAGGCTTTATCATGAAAACATTATAATTGTACTCTGCTGGCAGAATCATTTCTGTAAATGTAGCATCCTGCTTTACATATGAACATGCACATATAGATATCAAAGTAAGGAAAGTGGTGGTTGTAGCTTTCTATTCCTAAGCAGCTAAGGGCTATAATCCTCTGTGAGGAATGTCATTATACAGCCCAAATCCCATCACAACAAATACCTTTACAACTGAGATGTCTATATAACAAAAAACCTTTCAAGCTTTGGCTGACAGCCCATGTATTTCAAGCAATATTTGATGCGAGACTTGGAGTTCACAGTAATGGGAATTGACCTATATTTCCAAAGGTAAGATTTGAATGATTTCATGGTAACTCCTATTCCAAGACACCATGGGCTGGAGTAATGTATAATCCAAAGCCCTGAAACTAAAAATGGAGCCCTAGTACAGAACTCAAATCAAACCTGATCTTAAAGTGTGCATTTTTTCCCCTTTCAATTGGGTAAAGAGAAGGGCTCTGACCTGAGTGTGGAAATGCATCAGATCACAGCTGATTTTGGGTCTCGTCTCACTGAGCGGCAAAATGGTACGGTGCATAAAAACAGGGGGACTGTGGTCAAATCTCTCTCTTCTCCTTGCTAGCTGGGTGAACTATATTTAGCTATATTTCTTCTCTTTTGAGTCTTAGTTTTCTTATCTGTACAATGGGTTAATACTACTTACTTCTAGGATTTTAGTAAAAACTCTAGGACCACATATAAAACTTGTCATAGTATTAGTGCCTGATACTATTTGAACATGTTTCTCAAAATAGTTCCCTCATCAGGCTTCTCTTCCTCTCCAAGGTCCTGAGCATGCTATTTTAGTGAAATTAGTTAGAAGATCTCATAAATGGAAGTTAACAGAACAGAGAGTCTCATACAGAGTCTGGGTAAAGTGTTGCTTCCTTGAACATTCAGGAAATGAAAGAAAATTATGAAATGACTAGGCCGTGCAAAAGTATTTGACATTTTGGCCAAGGGAAGACATATGTACTCAAAAGTTAAAATGCAGGTGACTGGGCATCATAAACAGAAATGGGCACTGATTATCTTGTCAGACGTTATTTTGAAAAATGCTGATAACCCAAAATTTGGTCACATTTTCCTGGTCAAGGATGAAATACAGTTGCTACTTTGGCCTAGTTTTCTTTTAGGTGTTATTCTAAATGGCAGGAGGGCCCTTATTTTGGTGACTCCTTATCAGTCCCATACTTTATATTTTTCTCCTTAGTAGGATACTGTGAAAATACTAAAACCAACTCTAGTTTTTTCTCAGCTAGAAAATATGTAGCTAAATAGCTTCTAAAAATATTCACTAATGGGGCTGGCGAGATGGCTCAGTGGTCTAAAGCATCTCCTTAAGTAAGCTTAGGCAACCACAAGGACCAAGGTTCAATCTCCAGCACCACATGCTGCGTCAGCACCTCCCTCAGAGCAGGCTGAACCGGCCATAACATGAAATATAAAATAATTCAAAAAAACTTTAAAAAATATTCACTAATGGCTGTCAATATTATGCTAATTTATGAAGTTTTTAATGCTAAGAATTTTTAGATATGCAATTTTTGCCTTTCATACTATAGATCAAGTTTGTAATAACAATTTTATTGTTTTGTGAAAAATTTTTACATGAAATGTTTTGAAGTAGTAAATCTGAGACTTATAATCTGAAAGTGTGTTCATTTTTACAAAATGAAGATTGGCTAGTAGTTTTAAAAGTCCTTAAAAATCTTCCTAAGCCTGATTAAATCTTGGCAACTATGGGGAATAAGATAGCCCAACATTTCTCAGAATTGCAGGATATGAGTATTAAAGATTTCTTAGTTCTATCTTTTTCCCTTATCTGTAACCAAAAGGCACAGAGAAAATCACTGTGCTCTATTTATGTGCTTAATTTAAGTGCATAAGCAAGCCAAACAATGGGGTTTCTGATATGATATAAAACATAAAATAACTGGTAAGACAGAAATGCCCAGGCAAAGAGAAAAAAAAATCACAGAAAAACAGACAAGCTCTGAGTAGAGAGAAAGATCAACAAAAGAGACACGACAAAATTATTAAGGTGAGAAGGTTAAAATAGTGACAGAGACCTAGTGGTGGCAGAAGAGATACTGGAGACTGAGTCTGCACAAAGCTTCCAAAGCAGGGCTGAAACACACAGAAGCCATGGTTCTGGTACAATGGTTCCTGACCTCTATTCAACTTCCACCCCAGCATCTTAAAATGGAGGCAGTAACAACCACCAGCTCATACACACTTTAATCTTACCACTGACAAGGGCGTAAACCTCAAGCATTTTCGAAGGTGTGCTAACTACCTTAAGCCACTAGGGCACCACTCCCAGGGCTCCAAAAGACACACTTCACTTGATCCCCACTAGCCACCAAGGTTGGAGGCCCCTCCTAAAAGTAAAACCCAGCTTCCTCACACCAGTGGAACCATGCTCACAGTTCAGAAACAATAAAATACCACTGTAGTTACAGGAGAAATTATGAGAAGGTAGCACAGAAAGAGTTAGCTCCTGAAATGCAAGGCTGAGAAATGCAGGTCCTCAGAGAAGCAGCCACCCCACCCAAGAAGAGCCGGCACAGCTAGAAAGTGGTCTCTCAGGAGCCATCAGGCACCTGGACAGAGGCTCACATTCCGGCCCTCTCTCCCTCTCCAGTCCCAACTGTCCCAGCGGGCGGGAGCGCAGGGAGGAGCCTGGAGGAGCAGCCAGAGCACAAGGGCTGCCGGCACCAGCTGCTCCCAGCCACCCTCCTCCCTTTCTGCTGCCCTCCCTCCCTCCTCCCTTCCCTCCCTCCCACAGGCTGAGGGACCTGAGTAGCCCTGGTCAGCCCAGGGATGCTCCCAATATCCCCAAAGCCCGCCTAGACACCTGAGCAGCCCCAGCCCCATGCGTCCACACTCTGTACCTTTACTCTGGGGAGGGTTCTGACTCCGGTCCCGCAGGACGTTGATCTGGTAGACGGCTCCATAAGGCTCAAAAAGTTCTTTCAGCTCCTTTTCCGACCATGACCTGGGGATCTGTCCGACAAACATCTTAATGGCATCTGGGTCTGGTTGGTCTGAGTGATCCAAAGCTCCGTTCATCTTGTTGGCTGTGCCGTTACTGTCAAAAACGGAACCAGGAGCCAGAGTTAGGGCTGCGGGGTGAGGGACAGGAAGAAAAAAAAATTGTGGGGGGTGAGAGGGTGGGGAGGCGGAAGGAGGAAGAGGAGCAAGGGGAAAGTGCCTAATGAATCGTAGAAATTTGATGAACTAAAACAAAGCAGAGGCACCATTAAGCTGTTCCTTAGCGGCAAGCCAGGCTTTCACTGCATGCTGCTGTTCAGCATCGCCGCCAGAGCACAGGGCAGCGCTGGGCTGCCTGTCACCCAGGGCGTGGACATCTCGGAAACAGGCTCAGGAGGCAGCTGCAAGTTAAGTGCTGGTCTCAGTCTGCACGGCTGCCATCAACGCATCAGCAGCATTATCAGCCCTGTACTGGCTATCATTGGGAAAGAAAAGCAGGCTGGATTTCACTGGGTCTCTCCCACCGCACTCCCCACCTTTTCTGGAGGTTTTTGGAAGAGGGGAGAGAGGTGGTAATAATAAAGTCACATGGAAAGAAAATGAAACACTTGGCAGTCTGTCAGATGACTAATGCAAGATGCTGGTGATGAATTTGCAGAGTGCGCGAGGCATCCATGTGTGCATCAAATTAGTACGTTGTTGCTGCTCAGAATGGAAAGCGCTCCAGCTATGCAGCTCTCTGCAGCTGATTGGTTGCCTACACTGGAAAAAAGGCCAGAGCTGGGAGGGAGGGTCCTCTTTAAAAAGCACATTGTTTATGGGACCCAGGCACAAAGGGTTTAATTCAGAGAGGCAAAAGGGATCTCAGAATTGCCTGCTTTGTGCTTTGGAAAAAAAAAAAAAAAAAAAAAAAAAAAATTAGTCCCAGAAAGTTGAGTTCCTACTAAAGGACGCAGAATATTTCAAATCTTTTACACTCCATAAATTGCTCTCTGTATATCTGAGTTCCAGATGTTGCACTTAAGCTCTAAACAATCACACGTTTGGGAGAGAAAAAAAAAGCCTGCCTTTTCTTCTCCCAGCGTCAGTAAATATTTGGGGTTCATACAAAGAACAAAACCATAAGCTGTCTTTCTAGTGCTGTTTCCCAAACTCCCATTTGGAAGACAATGCTTGTTTGAGCTTGCAATTCTGGTCACCTTCCTGTATGGCATCCCTTTTATACTTGAAGTTCCTCCCCATTTAAGCACAGTGAATAGTCAAGCAAACTCCACCTCCTCATCTTCTCTTCCCCTCCCTCTCCATTCCTAGATCCAGTTCCTGGGGGTGAGAGGGCTGCCCCTGAGCAGCACTCCTGTCCTGCACTGTTTTCTTGCGTGAGCAACTCTGCCTGTGAAGACATTATACCCCTAAGCAAGTGCAAAGCTGGCAGATACGGTACTGAAAGAGCCTTGTCCAGAATCCACCTACCCCAGCCCCAATCCAGAAGCAAAAGGGTCAGAAGGGACCTAGTGACTACTATTAAACCTTAAATGGCAGGTGTGTGATTTTGTTGGAGTCTTCGAGAAACAATAAAAAGGTATTTAAAGATCCTAAACAGAATTCCTTGTTAGGTTAGAACAGACAAAAGAGATCACTCTGAATCTGCTGTGGGCCTGGGCTAGTTATGAACACTTAAAAAGAAACAAAAAGACAACACCAATGGTAAACAAAACAAAACAAAACAACAACAAAAAAAAAAACAAAGACACACAAAAAGGATAAATACTTGATTAGATTTAATCCACCAAGGAAAATAATGTCAAATACTCTTCATTAGGTCTTGCCTTCAATTGCTATTTTTTCTCCCCCCAAGCCATTTTATTACCCTCTTTATTTTTTATCCTTGAGATAACTAATCAGATTGTCTTACTTAAAGCATTTTCAGAGCTTCCTCTAATCAACCTTATTGTTATAAAAAATGTTCTGCTGAATAAAATGTTGAGTACAAAATCTTTCAACAATTTAGGTGTAAAATAATGTTTGTTTATATTAGAGTTAGATCCTTTATCTTGTTTTTAGGCGTCTATATTTTTTTCCCCAGTTACTCTTCGAGAATTCAACAGATACTTTAACCCTGTGGAGCTGTGATTACAGAAGGGTGGAGGTGGCAGAAATGCATGCAGTACAGATTGTAGTGTTCTAGCACATTGTGAACTGAGAGTGTGGCAGAACTTATTTCTGGGACAGGAAGGACTCGTGGTTATCACTACTGACAACCAGCAGAATATAAAGAAGAAGGTATTGCCACAGGTCTTGGCTAACAGAAAACGGAAGTACAAAGACTGAGGCTGTTGTACTTTGGCTGTAATAACCACGATTAGTGTAATGGAGGACTTCTATCTAGTTCAAGCTGGCCTTCAACTCACTATGTAGTACAGGCTGGCCTGCAACTTGAGGTGATCCTGTAAGGGAGTACTATAAAGTGATACTTGTTCTAATATTGAAACTTTGAAGTTTAGATCTTCAATGTTTTTGCATATGAGAGGGCTTTTATACCTTCTGAGAAAACAGAAACTCACAGAGACCTAGAAGAAGGAAGGTTGAGAAGTGAGGGCGCTCAAGTCTTGTACTCTTCATCTCTTTGTAGGTAAGGGCTGTAGCTATATCCCTCTCAGTCAGCCATCCTTTATGTGCCCACGGAGGCCTCTCCTCACCCTGAGACAGTGCTACACAGTGGTTAAGGGCATGGTTTCTGAACTGGCACCACTGTGCCCTGACTATGCTACTCCAGACCTCAGATTCTTTAGCTATAAAAAGGTAATAACAGACTCAAATACAACCATGTCTAGTTTGCAAATTTAAAATATCACCATCACATCTTCCTACCTAGGAACATTTTATGTACAAAAGCGGTCATTGGCCACTCACTGTGCATTCACTGAATCCCACACCCTGCATTCTCCTAGTAGACTATGAGTAGATTCAGTTACTTTCACTGTAAGCCACCCAAGCTTTTCCTCCCTTGGATTCCCAACTTCCTAGCTAATGTTCATCTCTAGTAAAGGCTTGCTGACTTTTTTCTTTTGTCTTCATGGGGTTGTAGGTAAAGAAATATTTAGATAAAACCAAAGTTATGATTTTGAAATCAAAACTTTGTGGGTACTCAGTTGTCAGGAGCTGCAAAGAGTCAACCTACTCCTCACGGAGAACTAATTGTGGCAACAGTCACCCCAATCCTTAGTAGAACCTCTATTTAAGAGAATTTTATTGGCTTAGAAAAGTCAACTGTTCATTCCCTAGCTGTCCTCAGCACCCACTACAGTGCCTTTTATAGCACAAAGATTCAGATTCAGATTCAGATTCAAATTATATTTACTGAGGGATTTCTCTTTGCCAGAAAACTTTGCCAAGCACTCAACACACAATATCATTAGAGCTCCAGTTGGAATAATCTTGTTTTTGGAGATAAAACAACTAAGAGTCACAGAGGTAGCATTCTTTTCTCAGTGTCATGCCCTTAAGGAAACATGACTTGAGAATGTGAATACAGTAAGACTTAAAGCCAACTGCCACTCCTTACAATTCTACAAACTGAGTTTCTCTAGAGTAATGTTTTCCATGATTTCTGGGATCATTTACAGGTCTTGGTCACAGGCAAATACATCTCTTCTTGAACCTTGCCTGCAAATTCCACAATGATCCTGAGTGCCAAATCTGCTTTTGCCCTCAACAAGGAGCCAACTGTAAGGTTCCTCTAGGATAGATGCCATATGGAATCAGACCACAAAAGTCATAGGGCACAAAGCCAGTTGGTATTGTTGGTATCAGTCTCAGAGCCAAGATGAAAATGTAATGCTGTTGGGAGAAAAAAAAATGAGAATGCTTACATTTTGCTTTTAGCATAGCACTGACCTACTTCCTTACTCTATTTTCTAGTAAAAAGAACTAGATCAACACAGGGTATGCAAAATCTTTGAGGCTCCTCTAAAGAAGTAAAATATTAATGAAAAGAAATAATTGAGCTGGGGAGGAGGAGGTCAGTGGTAAATTGCTTGCTTAGTATGTGAAAGGCATTGCATTTGATACCTGGTACTACAAAAAAAGTTTTTTTCAACAGTTATTAATTCCAGCATAAAAACTTTTCTAAGACCCAGTAATTTATAGGTTTCCACTTGAGAATTGAGAGTTCTAATTTTTTTTTTTTTTTTTGAGGGTAACTTTGTGTGATATTTCCTTTACATAAAAAAGAAACAACAAACATAAAATGGGCATGACAAATAACAAGTAACCATAAATAACTATATATATATATATATATATATATATATATATATATACCTCATAAAATTCCACTTTCAACATGTGTACTAAGCCAAAAACTTAGTAAAATTTGGAAAAATTTGTTCAAATATCAATAATTTCTTTGTTATTCATCAATCATTTTAGTACTCCACTACTTTGTATTACTTTTTTGTTTCCTGTAATGCCCTTCAGCAGCACTAACTCTGGACTGTGATGGAAATGATCCATATCTACATAATCCAATATGGCAGCCACTAACTGCATGTGGTTATTGAATATTTAAAATGTAAATAAATGATGCAAATGAAGAACTGAATTTTTATTTGAATAGCTCTATAAATAAATAGACTTGTCCCTCTCCCCCTTTAGCACTCATAGAATTGAGATTCATCTAAACATATTATTTCACGGGAAGCTGTACTTCAAAATTAGGAAAGCTGGCCAGAAAAAGGACCTTGTGCTGAGGCATTCAACTGTGGCTCAGTAGATAGTGGGCTTGCAAGTCTAGTTTTTTTCTCAGCTGAGGATCAATTTAATCGGGATCTCTGCCTATCACTCTGCGCCTCAGTTTCCTCACTAGCATAACAAAGACAAAAGAACAGATTCCATCTGGCTGTTAGTTTCTATAACTCTGGTAATAGTTTGGATATAGAGATTGACTTACAAAAAAGATAATTTAAATAACATGATCTGCTGCCTAAAACCTTGATATGATTCCTCTTCTCAGTCCATCCAATTTAGTTCATTAGGCTCATATGCACCTACATGCTGGCCAGATAAAGTGTCACCTATACTGTGGCGCACAGTTCTCAGGCCCAAATGGAGCACTGAGTGGCTACCTGCCAGGGATGCTGTCAGAGATCCATCTCTCACAGTTGATGCCAGGGCTCATCTTAGTATTCTAGGTGCATTCTTGTCATTTCAGTAAGCTGACAAGTTACTCTTTCAAAGGGCTGGGAAGTCATTTTATAATATTACTGTACCTGCACACACAAAAAACAGGCTTTGTTTAGTTATCACAAGAAGCTATCCAAGACTACTGTGTGGAACACAAAAGCCAAAAATGAAAAAGAAAGGAAGGAAGAAAGATCAAGCAGTGCCCTGATACCTCTGTTGGGCAAGAGAATGGACATAAAGTTTCTCACCTATAACTATCTTTTGTACTGTCCACCTTAGTGGTGTTGGTTATTTAAGAGCCTTCTCTTCTGTGTAGACTCAGCAGCTTTTCCCATACAGCTCTCTGGAGAATATATCAGCAACTGTGACCCATAGTACCCATGGGAGGCTCACCATCACTGAACTTAGCATAGCCTCTTGGTTTAGGAAGAGGAAACAGTTACCCTTAAATCTCAAGCTCTTCGAACTGCAATTCCTTTTTTTTTTTCCTCTTCTTTTTCAGACAGAGTCTCAGGCTGGCCTTGAGCTCACTTTGTAGCCCATGCTGGCTGGTCTCAAACTCACAATGATCCTCTTGCTTCAACCTCCTGAATGCTGGGATTACAGGTGTGCACCATCATGCTCAGCTGCAACTCCTTCTAAATGCACTGTTTTCTAGGCACCAAGAGGAAGACAACACTATTCCACTGACTGCCTTTCAAGAGGGGAGTTTGTTACTGGCCTGATATAGTTGGTATAGTGGAATGGTGGGTGGCTGAATACTTTTGGCAATCTCTCTGATTATCAGGTCCTACTGGCTGTACCACCAGTAGGACCTGAAAATAATGATATTCCTGTATTTATTGGAAGGAACTGTTAACATTTATCATGTGTAGCAAAACCTTTACAGTCACAACCACACTAATTATGGAATAAATCCCCAAAGCTCTGAGGTGAAACAACTGCACATCAAATAGTGAATCCCCATAGAAGATTAATGTACCAAATAACACACTAAGAAACTTAAAGCACCAAAACTCTTCCCCAATGCTCAACCTGTAAGTTCACTTAAGCTTCTCTGAAAAAAAAAAAATGTTCCAGATTCCTTATGTACACATAATATGTTCATAGGCTTGTCAAAATTAAAACAATAATAATTTCTTAAGAATGTAAAGGACATCATTTTTTCTTCACAAACAACTAAGGAAGACTTATATAGCATTTTGCTATACCACTGGAGTTAAGGTTGGATTGTCAGAGGTATAAAAATTATACAGCTATCTACCAGGGTAAATACAGCCATGACTCCTGGAACTGTTCCTACAGAAAAGACCACAGAGCACAGGCACTTGGACTTGCCAAGTAAAAGGGAAACTTGATTACCTCATCTCAATTTGACTGCTAGTAAAAAGCAGAAAGCTGAAAAACCCCCACCAAGAAGTAAATTTGGAGGCATGCAGGGGGTACCTGATGACTGAACATACAATAACCCTCGCTGGGAAAGCAGTGAGGCATTGGCTATGGATAGCCCCCACCCAGGAAACTCATTTCCTTCTGTGATTTATCAGAAATAGTTCAGTGGACTTCAGGCCAGCTAGGAGGCATTTGCACAGGGAGGGTTAGGTGTTTCAGGTGAACTTTTAGAAATGGCAACAGGGAAATAATCATCACAAAGAAGATTCATAGAGAGCTTCACATTTCCAAAGTGATTCAGAGGCTCACACTGATGAATCAGTCTTCTCCCTATGAGGTTACTATCACTGCCCCCACTTTACATATGAGGAAATCCCTTAGGCAGGCGGTCTCCTCTCAGGAGCAGGGATAAAGTGTGCCCTCCCAGTCTGACTTATACAGAGCTAAACACTGCTGAATTTGCCTGTGTACAGTGGACAGGAAATCAGAAATGGCGCTTCTGGATGATTTAGAGGAGATTAGTTTGACTATCAATTAACTGAAAAGCAAATCATTACAAAGTTAAGATGACTGTCATGAAAAACTCAACATAGACTAAAATGAACATGGATTATTTTAATAAACCTGTGCCTCATATCCACACTCTAGCAGAAAGTGATGAAAATGAAGGACACACATGAAGGGCCAAACACAAATACCATGCCTTGTTGCCTGCAGACCGGCTTTTAATAGTTGTGCTTCTCAAGACAAAATAAGTTCTATCTCAGCCACTAGTGAAAATATTCTGCTTGACTTGTTTATAAGGAGAAATCAGGCACAGCAGATCCATAACACTCTCCACTCACTACAGAAACCCTGGGTGGCCAAGTGGACAATTCACCATGAAGAATTTTAAATACCCCAGGAGTTACTTTCATACCAAATCCCTTTCTATCCTTTACATATACTTAAGACTTACTTTATGTCAGGCATACATAAAGGTTGAATAAGAATGGGCTGCAAAATATGTAAGCCTCTAAGCTATTCCTAGCCAATGAGAGGAGGCAGCCATATAAATATCAGACCAAATTCCAACATAATATGGCTTATAGTGTACATAGATTCATGATGAGCCAGAAATAAGTGACAAGTGCAGCCAAGGAACAGGACTAAACATTCAGCAATGTAAGCCACACTGCATTTTTGAGGTCAGTGTTCAAACGAAATATGGAAAAAAAATCAAAGCCAAAGAATGATAAGCTATATTATGTCTATTATGTTGACAATGTAACAAAGGAAGAACAGGAAAAAAAAAAATAAGGCAGCTCTAACAAAGGGGCTGGGAAGTTAAGGGAAGCAGCCCTAGAATCTCCTTGTCTCTACCGTCCAGAATGCATATGAGAAGGTAAGAGCATCCAGGAAAGGGAGTCCTGGCAGAGACCCTGGTAGGGATGGTGGCCACATGCACTACAGGCCTCACACATGGAGCAAGGCCTAGTTCTTCTGCAGCAAGGCCTAGTCCTTCTGCCCACGCTTCAGGTGCCATATTCTGGTAGTCTGTGGGGTAAAGTCACTTCTGTCTTCACTCACACTCTGTGTGAACTCCTAGGCAGAGATTAGCAGTTCTCAAATATCTCTGCCTTTCATCAGGATACTATGAAAATAACTTTGTTGGTCCTCACCATTCAGTTCTAATCTGACAGACACTGTAGCACATCTTCAAATGTGGCATATCTAAAATTAACTTTTCCCCATTTTCTTTTACTTCCAGTGAGGTTTCATGTTCAAATTCCCTGTTACTTACTGGCTCAAACCCCTGTGTCCTTCAATAATCTGAGAACAGGGGTAGTGCCTCACACAAAATATGCACATCACACAGACTGACTGCTCTCAACTCTTCCTTTCTCTGACTGCTGAACCTACAAAGGCAATAATTGACTAAACTCCTAATCAGGTACAAGTTGAAAGTGAAATTCTTGATGACAGGCATGTCTTATTCAATCATTGATTCAAGACACATTTACAGAGTGAATGCTACAATTCAGACATTAATAAAAGAGCTGAGGATACAGCAACCAATGAAATGGGGATAAGATAGCTTTTATATACTCATAGCTTATATTCTATAGCAAGATATAACATAAGCAAAATAAACAGATAAATAAATCTTATTCTAGAAAAAGATCATTTTGATGGGAAAAATAAGACAGGGATGGGAGGTAAGATGTTAAAGTGCTAGTTTAAATAAGGTGGTCTGAGAAGTCCTTGTTTGGAAGGTAGGTACAGTGCTTTGAACTGAGACTCAGCATATCTTCAGTACTTACTTCTGAATTACTAGATATAAAAGGGCAAGAAATCTCAGAGTTATAGAGAGTAAATCATATATTATGTGTATGCGTATGTGTATTATTTGCCATCACCATTAGAAAGAACCATGTTATCCTACCTAGTGTTGTTCTATTAGATCTGAGAGTCAGTACACCTATCACCAATGAGTTTCTGAGTCATGCTTATTTTTCTCTGAATGTTGCCTGGGTCCACTTATTCCTGCACAATTTCTTGCCTAATTCCAGCTATCGCCTTTTCCCTGAATTACTGCAAAACTGGTCAGTGGGTTTTCCTGCTTTGCACTTACAGGACAAAGACATTGCTGACCTTAGTGCTTGCCTGACATTCAGAACTCTATCTACATTTTCATTAAATATTGATTATCTGCCTATTCATTATTCATTTTATCATCTATCAATGGTAAAATTTAATCTCAGTCTGGTCTCTCCTCAATCTGTGTTTGGTCTACCTTTCTCAGTCTAAGTGATGTGTAATCAAGGAATACAGATGACAGGGAATGCTAGCCTACGCAACACAGACAGCAGGATGAGGTTTGATAGAAATGCACTGGAAATTACTAATGTCACTGTTTCTTTCCACTGATCTGGAAAATCAAAAGTTGATAGTAAATGGGAATTAATTACATCATATTAATGATAGTAGTTTAGAGAACAGAATTTGTAAAGATAAGAATTTCTATAGATTAATAATTTGTTAAGTTCACATGTATTCCTTTTGTGTTTATGCATTCAAATTTGTAAGTTTGCAAAAAGCTAGCTAGATTTAAGAAAAAAAATGATCCTGGGTTACAGCTCAATGGTAGAGTGATTGTCTAACATGCACAAAGCTCCAGGTTCTTTCCAGCACTGCAACAAACAAACAAATAATCAATCTAATCAATTAATTAAAAATCTCTTGGCCAGCAAAAACATGCCTTACAAAGTTTAGTTCCTAGCACTTATATCCTTTAAGCCATTTGGAGAACTCCTCCATCCAGTTCTCCAAGACTGTTTATACTGCCTTATCCAGCTGTATTTCAAACCCACAGGTGACTAATTAGCAAATCAGAGGGAGACTTTGCAATGCCAGGGCCCTTGCCCAAAGAAGCAGGGGAATCTCTGAGCTAAGCAAGTAAAAGCCAGTTTATACCAGGAGCTGATGTGTGTGTGTTCCCCAGCAGTTCCCATGGATGGCAGTGGAGTAGAATAATTAATCTGCACAGTGACAATCTTCTCTCATATAAAAAGTAACATTATGTTCAAGAAATTCTGCTTAAGCAGGGCAGGAAATATATAATTTATTGTAAGCAGACTTCTTTCAAAGTGAGACAATGAAGAGAACTGGTACCTTAGAGGACAGGCTTTCAACTGTACTGAAAATCTAGCTAATCAGCCAGACTCTTCCCTTAGGGAAGACAGGAGACTTTCTTATTGTATCGTGAGAGTGGCTGAGATGTCAGGATTTGTACGCTCTCTCATTTACTATCATTAAGTGCAATGACTAACTTTGCTTATTAGACTCTTCTAGCTCTTTGCGGAGCTTAATTTTTACTAAGTAACCTCTATTCTTAGTTACCAGCTACTGTTTTCATTGTTTTGGAAAAACAGAAAGTGAGAGAAGGCAAAACTGGAGAGGAATTGAGTGGCTACTTGTGTTTTTTTTTTTTTCCTTGTCAGCAACGTATTGCCAATCCAGAAGTAAAATGTAATTGTTTTCAAGATAGTGCAAAAAGTACGATTTGAGGTTTAACAAAACTGGAAACAAAGGCCCTGAATAGATGATTATGGTAGCATTAAGGGAGGAGAAGCTTGAATTTTCTAAAATTTTTCTATCTAGACATAAGAAAAGGTGATAAGATGTTCTACAGGATTGCGCTAAATTCCTACATCGCACTCCCAAGCATTTCTCTCTCTGATCATCTGCTCAAAGAAATTTACAAAAGTGATAGTAAAGAACATTGCTAAGTTCAGACAGTTAGTGAAGACTTCCAGAGTGTCCTGTGCAGATCAAGTTATCATGAGTGTTCTTCTGAGATACAAAGAGGGTAGTTTGTCATGCTGCAAAGCCATGTATCAAAAGAGAAAGTCCAAATGACATCTTGTTTTGCTACATTTTAAACCCCTCCATTACATTATAAGATGAAATTGATAATATATCATATCTTGATTTGAAACTATATTGGCCTTCTCAATGTCAGCATGTCAGAAATTCCATTTAGAATCTTAAATCACCAATTAAAATAAGTTTTGACAGTTAATTTGATTATTTTTAAAAAATATACATCATTGGATATAATCCCCAGCACAAATAATAAAAATAGGATTATGTGCAAAATTATAATAGCTATTATTCTAAGAGCCTGAATATCATTATATCAAAATTCCTTATAGCTGGCTTTTTTAAAAGCCATTTCATTTTTTGACACTACATCTGGCACAATGAATATAGATGATCATGTGTTTATATATCTGTCTAACTGCCTTTCCCAAACACAGCCAGATGGAGTCTTTCAGAATCAAATTAATTTCAGATTAATTCACTCTGGACCCACTCCAGTTTCATGATTCTTTGCTTTTAAGCACCAACCAAACTGATATGAAATCATAAACTTGAAAGAGCACAGGTTCCTCGGTACTAAGGGGGAAAACAGTACAACTCTGTGGTTGTTTTCCCCATCCCAGAAGAAATCCATTCAGGTGCCACAAGCTGCCCATTCAAAGACTGATAAACACTGTCAAAATTGTTCAAAAAGAATTTTATTTTGCATAGTAGTAAGATCACAGTTAATTTCACAGTCAATATTTATAATGCTTTGAGATTAGAGCAGAAATTAGAAAACTTATTACTAACATCAGAATCACAAACATGACAAACTTGCCATAAGGCAGAATTAGGTATGACTAGTGACAAGAGAGAGTTAATATGAAACACAAAGTGCATATTCTCTGTCTCTAGATGTATATACTGGAGGAAAGAACTATAAACAAATGTAACCAAGCTTTGCTTGCTGTCAATCTTAGTAGATGCCTTTATTATCATACTTGTTTCAATTGCAATTTAGGTTACCATGGAGACACAACAGTCAGCTCTAGAAAATTATAAGATAAATGTCAGGCAGTGATAACGGTGTTAATGAAGCTTCAGTGACAAGCAGCTCTGCGCTTCAAATAGTAAGCCTATTTTTTATTAGCATATGTAAAATCTGTCAAAAAACCTGGAAGAGAATATTAAAAATTAAGTATCTACCTATTTATATTTAAGAAAGAGGAGCGAGCCCTTTATGAGTATCTTATATTTGGTGGGCCAACCTGAACAAGAAAAATAAAGTTAATTGCTCATTTCTTGGGAAAATTATGTACCAATCATAGCTCTAACAAATGCTTTAGCTGACATACAGAAGCGCCTTTCTTTATGCAGTCATGGGAAGGACTTTTTCTTAGAATGTGGCCCAGTAACCTGTTTTTGTTTTGGGAAGCTAAAAACCTCACTAAGTCTGACCATGATGGACTATGAGTTTCAGAAAGAAAAAAAAAAATCAGTTCCACGACCAATCTCATGATACCTGGACTAATGTAACCCACCTACTCCTTTTGGTCTCTGGACAACTCTAGCTGGATTATCAGTATTCAGAATCAGTCTTGCTTATTCAATAGCCAAACATGTGCCATTGAACTCTGAGAAGATCAGGGAAACTGGTAACTGTGAAAGGATACAAGTTTGACACAGGTTGAGACTTTCAAATTGTGCAATAATGCAAATAGAACAGTTCAAGGGAAGATTCTGAAAGAAACGGAAAGGAAAATAAATTCCCTTTGTTTCAGAATTCTCTTTTTTAACTTTCTATGTTCTATTCAAGAATATCCTTGTAGGAACCTCAGTTAAAATGTTAAAAAGATGAAAAATTAAAAGTTAAAAGTGAAAGATTAGGAGAGTGGGAATACTGCAAGTTTCAAAAAGACAGAAGACAGATCTTGCTGTGTAAGTGTCTCCTACATAGTTCACACTATTAGACAGTTTGCTATGGTCTTCGCCATCATTTAATTTGCCCCACATATTTTTCCTTCCTTTATTTAACAACTTTTAGTTAGGAATCTACTATGTGCCACTAGATTTAGAAAACAATGACAACACAATGCCACTGTTCTTAAATTTTATAATGTTTGGCAGGCTGTATAATCTAACATTCATGCTCTTGACTAAGGCACTACAAATGTTCTTTCCTTTCTGTCCAAAGTTTGGTCTCCTTTGAAGTGGCTACAAGTGGTATGCTTTTCTAGGGCAAGCCAACCTTTTTGCAGCAATGCTATGTTGGGAACAAACAAATTTCTCAAGTTCTCTGTTGATTCACTGCTACTCTTAGATTTTTTTTTTTTTTTAACTGGTAGTCATATACAAGGTCTAGGATAAAACTCTGCCAGGGTTCTAGGTTAGGAATTTGTAGAGGAACTGTTGAAAACACTGTACATTCTTGCACCATTCCCTTTTCTCTTTTGAGTTCTCTGTTATATCTCCATATATCTCTTGCACTTAGACCTGCCTCCTACTCAAAGGAGTAGGTATTTCCCCTACATCTGTCAGATCTAGCATGAGCAGAGTGAGAGTCTGGGCAAAGCAGGACAAAAATGAATGGCTGAATCTAGGTCCTCTCGGTTCTGGGTCAAGAAAAACTACTTTTCTTAGGAACCTTTAGTTCTAGTCTTTTTTTTTAAATAAAAAATTAAGCTTATTGGTACATCTTAGGTATATGGAGTGATCACAGTTATCATACAGAATTTGTGTCTCTTCAAGATTTGTCTTGATCATCTCCTCCTGTCCCCCTCCTCACACGTTTTCCTCCCCGCTTCTACTTTTCCATTCTTCTACCTTCTCTTCAATCCCTCTGGTGCTATCTCTGTAGAAATCTCTGTGAAGATTCCTCAACAGCATTTGTAATGGCTAAATTTTGGAAACACCCCAAATGTCCATCAACTGATGAATAAAGAAGATATGGGATATATATATATATATATCCCATATCATATATATATATATATATATATATATATATATATATATATATAAAACTTCAGACATTTCTAGGTAAACAGAAGCAAGTTGAGAGCATACTTTTAAGTGAACTACATCAGACACACGTGTAAATATCACACTACTTCTCTGGTGTGGGAAACAACAACTGCAAATAAGGACCAAAATATATAATAGTTACTGCAAAACAGGAAGAAAATATTCAAATTGAAAGGGGAACTATGGAGGGGGAGGTGGATAGGCAGGAAGGGAAAAGAAAAATAATAAGAAAAGAAGGAACAAATGGAAACCTTCAGTTTTCTGTGCCTAACGAGAGGTGTGAGATTCAGTGATATTTAGTAAGGTTTGGCCCAGAAGTAATAGCCTCAGTCTTCCTTTTACCTTAAGGCCCTGAAAATCCTTTGAGTCCTTTATGGCTAAGCTGACTTTGCAGAGTCAGAGACTCATGGCCATGTCCCCATCCATGTACAAATCTCTGATGTGTCTGTGGCACTCATAAGGGGACAAAAGCCTCCTAGGCTCAGAATCTGACCTACCTTATTCAGCTACAAGGAATACAGGCTTGCCTCAAAGTGAAAGCAAAATGAAGCAATATAGATCAAACCGAACAACATCATGAAGCCTGTAATACCACTGTCATTCACATTCCTTGATCTCTTTTCCTGCAAGCTCACCCATGGAAAATATACACAAGAAAAAACAATTCACAAACATATATAAAATATGGGACACTAACTGTATGATTCTTTAATAAGGACTAAATAAATAGTAATTTGAATCTAGACAATATATGGCAAAGTGATGAGATTTAAATTTAATAATTGGGCAATGAGATTTGAGGTTGAAAACTTAGTTGTAAATTAAAGAATAATACAATAGCACTACATGAAGGTGAAGACACATTCTGTGGTCACAGAAATAAAAATATGAATGGAATGCCTTTCTCACAAACAACTCTAATCACCTATCTGGGCTATTTGGGAACTTTTTAAAAAACTAATACTCTGTTTATTCTTGCTTCTATTAAAGTTTTCATAATTTCTTACTTGTAAGTGGTGCAAGTCAATGAAATATTGAAATTGAAAAGTTACCTGCAATTGTTATTGTTGGTGTTTAAAAATCATTAAAATAATTAAGTTTATTTTTAATAACATCACAAAGCATCATATTACTACAGTTCTTCAATGATAAAATGACAGCCCTAAACTGGGGCATCCAAAATTGCAATCATAATTTTCCTGAACTGACAGTATTTGATAAATAGACTCTTGGAACAAAAGAGTTATATACATGGGAAATAAATAGGAGGTTATAATTTAAGTGTAGTATAGCTTCAAAAGTGAGTTCAAAAGTGAAAAAAAAAAATAAAACAAAAACAAAAACAAAAAACAAAAAACAAAAAAACAAACAAAAGAACCAGTTGCTTGTTTGCTTTCTTGTGATACCAGGGATGGAACTCAGGATGTTGTACTTGCCTCGCAAACATTTACTCCACTGAGCTATTTCCCTGGTCCCTCTTTTTTCTTTTTTCTTGTTATTTATTGTGAAGTTTGACTACACAGAAGCAGCTAAACTGTGTTCATGTGAAAGCAGGTGTAGCTAAGTGCTGCCCACTGTTGGTATACAGCAAAATCCTCACTTCCAAAGGTGTTGTACTTTCTTTGTGATTCCACATTTGTGTTTGTTTTTATAGCTAATTTTATAAGGGCAAGAATATCAAATGAATTGAGAGAATCCCAAAGCAATGGAGTTGTTACAATACTATGACGGAAGTCTTTCCAAAACAATGTGGAAACAGCAAACTCCTCTAAGATTTGGGATCCTAGGTGTGTGTGTTTATGTAACAAAGAACACAACTGTTCTCCTTCAGGAGTGTCACAAAGGCAGTAACTAGGTCACAACAATAAAGATTATACACCACACAGAGGATGATACCTATGCTTCTGCCTCAGTTCCATGTTTTACTTAAGAACTTGCAATTTTTCCAAATATAGAACTGACTGAAGGAAAACAAAAGTACTTTAAAAAATATGTCTTAGGTTACTGCAAATCGTAATAAAACAGGAACAACACTGATGCTGAAACCTGAACACTTAAAAAACAAAACCAAAAAAAGTGAACACTTATCAAAGACAGAATGATACAGAAATAATAGAAACAATAATCTAGATTGCTACAATTTTCAATCCCCTGCCAAGGTCATATGGTAGCAATTTTGGAAAACACATTTCTACTGAAAAACTTAACTGTGTGAGCTTTTCTGTATCCATAGTATTTGAAATAGATTTAACAGTAAAAAGGCAATAAAAGTTTTTTGGCAGTCAGCTGATAAAAAGGAGTACCTGAACACAGTAAATTTTTATGGGAGAAATCTAAGATGATAAAGTAACTTCCTAGTTATATGCCTGCAGCTACACAAACACTTTGAACTTATCTTGTTTTGGGGGCTTCTATAGACATTGCATTAACTACTCCAAGAACAGTGACCTCCATGGACAGCTTGCCAATCATCCACCTTGGCACACATGGAAAAGAAGCTAAAGAAAGTAGGTGAGAGCACAGTACAGGTAGATTTAGAAGTAGTAAGACTAGATATATCCTGCGGCAATATTCACAGAATGCAAAGCCTGAGGATTTCAGACACTGCTTGTGCAAATCTCACCTTCTTCTGCTATCATTTATTTGTAATGTGTTTGCAAAGAGGACTCGTGATTCAAGAATTTTCACCTAAATTAAACAAAACCTAAAGAACTGGGGGATTTATCTATATGGGAAAATAAAATTATATTAGGAAGGATGCGGGGGACCTGTTTAATATGCTTATAAATAATTTAGCTGTGAGTGCAAGAACTGGTCATAGGCGAGAAGGAGGTTTCCCTGCTAAGTAGGTTAATACATGATAAACGGGTTCTAGCTGGAGGCAGCTCCCCTGTGAAACCAGAGTGATGAAGTTTCCTGAGACAAGTTTAAATTCACTAACTGGCCATTATTGACAGACTACCAGGCTGTCTTAAGTTTGTTGTTTGCTTTGAAGACAACAGTTTATAGAAACAAAAGCTTAGCTGACTGGAGGAAGAAACTGTTCATTTTTTCCCCTTAATGAACAAAGCTGTTCAAAATGTCCTGAGAGAGAAGAATAATGGTGAAATAAATTATAGAGTCATTTATGTATGAAATCATACATTATTAAAGTTATTCTAAATGGGTCCTTAATTTAAATAAAGGTGATCATTTGAGGAAACCAAGCGTCATAAGAATGAGGATAGAATGTTATTGTGACCCAAGATAATAAAAGGTAGATGCTTTGCCACTGCAGATATAAGCTGGCAGTGTATCAAACTGCCCTTGACTTTTATTAAAATTCATGTATGTTTCTAATGCTGGACAGATATCAGCTTCAATTATTTAAGCACCGCATTTCTTTTAGCTAAATACAGGAGAAAGAAGCGTATTGGGAAAAATTTACTTCTAATATTTACACTCAGCCCAATATTTTAAACCAGTCAGCAAAAGCAATAGCTTGTGCTCAGTCAGTATAAATGAAAGTGAGGACCACCTTTAGAAAAATGTGAGTAATAAGCAATTAATGTAGCTTAGAGTTCTTATTGCTAAAATATCAATTTTAGTATGTATAGCAAATGCACCTTTTACTCTATCCATACTAATACAAGGGGCCTTAACATATACATGTAGGAAAAACATAGGTTTTCCTTATATACCAAGGGCTCCTGGTTAGAACTTGCATTGTTGTTCAACTTCAGTAAATAAGCACACTTTTTTGGGAGCTCTAATGGTCCTAAAGTATTCCTTTATTATTTTCAAAATTTTTTATTTATTTGTTCAGTATAGGGTTTCACTATGCAGCTTGGACTCCCCAGCACTGGGATTACAGGTGTATGCCACCACGCCCAGTTTTGGTAGCTGGCTCAGAGTCAGGGCTGGCACAGCATGTGGTACAGGGATTGAACCGAGGTCCTCTCACTTGCCAGGCAGATGCTTACACCACTGAGCTATATCTATCTATCTATATGTCTGTCTGTCTGTCTGTCTGTCTGCCTGTCTATCTCCCCAGCCTAAAGTATTCCTTTAATGTAAAACCTATTCTAACTTAACGCACATCTAGTATTTCACTGACACTTGCAGGCTAATCCTCATTCTGATGTGTGAGTCTCTCCAGGACTGAGAAGCCTCCTCCTCAGTCACCATGCCATCAGTCTTGCTGCCAGGAAGGAAGCTTTGCCTTGTGCATGAGCCCAGGCAGTTTTAAAGATCTGCAAACAAATGTTCACAAACATGCTGAATTGTCAAGTAACATAGTAACACAAAATTTCCATTCTACTACTATAAGGATAATAATCACAAAATTTTCTTCCTCCTAACAAAGTTGGCAAAAAGTAGCTGGGTGTAGTTACATATATCTGTAATCTCAGCATGTGGGGTGGGGGGCTACATCAGGAAGATTACAAATTCTAGGCCAGCCTATGCAATTTAGCAAGCCTCTGTCTCAAAACGATAAATAATAAAATAAAATGGCTGGGGATATAGCTCAGTGGGAAGGTCTTGATTCAACTCCCAGTACCTCATTAAAAAAAGAAAAAGGTAAACAGGGATGGCAAACACATATACTTCCATATTTTATATTCTACAATCAGGACAAGAGAAATCCACTTGTCTCACATGTGCTGCCATGCAATAATGAGACACTGAACTCAATCACTTTAACAGGGTTACCCAACTTAAGAAAGACATCCTGGTTTATAGTTACAGAAGTCACACTCAAGAAGGGTTTATGAGGACAAGTTTTGCACAAGCCTTTCAGTTTTTAATGACCACAGAAGCTCTTGGGGCTCATCATATTGAAAGAAACAAAAAAAGAGGCAAGCGGCCTTAGTTTTAATTTTTTTTATTTGCTTCATTTATTTATTTATTTATTTATTTATTTTTGAGACAGGGTCTCACTCTGCAGCTCAGGCTGGCCTTGAGCTCATTTTTGTAGCCCAGGCTGGTCTCGAACTCGCACTGATCCTCCTGCCTCAGCCTCCCAAGTGCTGGAATTACAGGCGTACACCACCATGCTCGGCTCAGCCTTGGTTTTTAACTACTTCTACCTCTGAATCAACAATCTTAATATGGGAGTTCTTACCACATTTGGAAATAAACTAACATTCAACCTTTTTGACTTGTGCAACCACTGTTTCTGTCAATAGTGCTACAGTGGCACCTTAGTTTACGAACTTTATTCTTTCCACAATTCTGGTCACAAACCAAATTCAATGAGTGAATCAAATTTCCCCATTAGGTCAACATTGATCCTGCCCAGTGAGTTTGATTCAGTTCTCTTCCAATTCATTTGCAACTAGAGTTGTAGAAAGAAATAAGTTTGTGAACCATGGCATTTCTGGCATTATGATATCTTTCTCTGTGTACACAGGCAAGAGCCAATGAAAAGTTGGGATTTCTGTTTCCAAACCATCAGCCTTCACAAAATCCTGAAAATCCCCATAGTTTGTTTTGAATTCACCACCTCCTTCTCAGTCTATGATCATCACCCTGTGAACATTTGTGAGGAAGCAGAGGTCTTGGAACTTCCAGGGGCAGTGTCCCCCTATGCTATCCCCCACCCCCCACCCCCCTACTCTGATAAATGTGAGTATCAGTTTGGATAACTACATTTACCAAACTAGTTTCTTTTTTTCACCTGTGAGTATCAGGGAGCACAGGCAGAGATAAGACTATGAGGATAAACACACTTAAGGAATGTGGCT
This sequence comes from Myocastor coypus, assembly GCA_004027025.1. Classification (NCBI taxonomy): domain Eukaryota; kingdom Metazoa; phylum Chordata; class Mammalia; order Rodentia; family Myocastoridae; genus Myocastor; species Myocastor coypus. The sequence goes on from PVJA010000430.1 coordinate 127,975, forward strand.
GTGAGTTGTAAACAGAAGATGAGCCAGAAAGCCAAGCTGCCTCTGGCCTCAGAGGGAAAGAATCCTGAACAGACTCCTTAGATAATAGGAAAGATAGCAACAACTCACAGGTAGAACACAGGAGCATGTGGCCATCAGGGAATATGGTTTATGCACAATGCAATTCTTTCCAATCTCCTTTGTCTGTAATTTTATGCAGCCAGCTGAGGATGAAGCAATAGATACACAAGCTGCACAAGGAATGATAAAGGGAATATAAAGTTTACAAAAATGTTTCTGTTTTTATGATGCAAGTTTTGGTCATTAAGACTTGAAACATAGCTATCCCTTTTATTTTATTCATTTTACTTTTCAAGATATGTGAAAAATATCTTTTCACATATGGTGAGAAACCTAATGGATTACACATTGGGTCCCCCTGCAAAACTTTGTATGAATGTGTATAAAATACTTCCAACAAGTATCACAGGATAACTCTTCAGGTACTTATTACAGTAAGACTATCAGCCAATTTAAGATTTTTCTAGGAAATGTAATGAGCTGAAAAGAAGGAGAGCCACACTCAAGCTCAAGCCTCAGCTCTACAGCTTTCTTGCTTTGTAATCTTCCTTCAGATAGGAGGTGAGCACAGTATGGCTATCTTTTCCTGCACTACTGTGAGGATTAACCAAGAAATTTTACATGTCTAACAGCACTCAGAAGGAATACAGGTGGTTCACAAAACTGGAAAACAGAAAAAAAAAAAAAAGTAAAAGGAATGCCTGTGTCCTGTACAAACTAAACAAGCAGTGCATAACCCCACATTTCAAGTTGAAGCTACACAGCCTCACGTGATCCCAACCACTGGAATGATAAAGCTTAACTAATATTGATGATGATGCCCAAGGAAGAAAAATAAGTTAAGCAATTCTTATCTATGATAGGGGCCTGGCTGGGTTTTTGAGACCCCATTTGGCTTACTTGTGGTTGTTCCATACAGAGGTTTAAAGGCATTCAGTCTTTTCTCTGCAGTCAACTGCAGTTTACCTTCGTTCTCTACTTCTGGCCTTCTGCATCTCCACCCTCCTTCAGTAGCTGATTTGAGAATATAAAATTCCCAGAGCAATTCTATCCTTTAATATCTCCACCCCACCAATTGGTTCCATGAGGACAATTTTACCTGATTTTCATATTAAATGTAAGCACTCAACAGGCAATCATGTTTTCAAACGTGGAGTCCCACATGCAACCTGCTATTATTTGCTTGGTCAGCACAAAATATATTTCAGAAACCTTCATGAATCCTGATGCTTCTGTAAACCCATCCAGAGCTTAGCCAGCTTTTTCAGTGATACATAAAAGTATCTCTGCCACACAGATGCCTGAGTCTCATTTATGGAGCAATTACAAAACTTGAGCAGCAGCAGTGCTTTACATTTGTTCAATTTTGTATTTTTAGCCCAAGCTTTTTCCTTTCATGGATTATGGTAAATACAACATTTGCTTCCAGAATGTGGGACTTGCTGGGATCATAAAAGAAAGTGCATAACGAGCAGATTACCTTTGGCTATTGCATTAGGGAGGCAGACAGGTACGCTAAGTGGCTGGATTTAGTCATATTCAAATTCTATTAAACTGCCTTTCCCACAACACAGAAAGAAACAGGAGTCCTAGTGCTTAGTGTATTTTCAACTCTTTACCTTTCAATCAGGACTTCACTGTGTGTGCTTTTTAAAAAGTAAATGAAATACAGTCTTATGTTTCCCTGGAGTTTCTTTCTTTCATTTAACACCCTATAATCTGCTTTCTCTATAACAAAACAACACAGGAGTATAGGAGAGCAAAGTTAAATAAGCACTACAATTGTACTGGAAAGTACATACTGTCCATCATATAGAAGTAATCATTTTACATGCAGCACTGTGTTCTGTCTGAGTAATGACATTCCTATGTCTTTATATCTCATAACTAAATCTATTAATACACCAAACCACAATTCATATATTTTGTCTATTTGCCTAATTAAGTAAATCATTATGAGTGTGAGGGACAATTTTTTTTCTCTTATAAGCCTGCAGCTTTTATGACCTTGCCATAAATTAGCCAGATACTGAGTTGTAAATGTAGAGCTGCAAATGTGTTTCAGAGGCAATTACTGTGAAACTTTGTTCCACCATTATGAAATGTGGCATTTTCACTAGATAATGTCCATATTAAACACATCAACCAGAGGCCCAGAGAGTAAACCTGAAAAATGAAAATAAAATGTAACATTCAGCAAAGCTTTAACTGTTAGAAGTGCCCTAAGTAGCTTTCTCAGTCTAGAGTGATGGCACTGATATATGGCAATGCTGTGAATATATTATATTATTTAACATAATAAGTCTGTATATTTTACATAAAAGTGGCCACTCTAATTTTTTTAAGAAATAAGGTAGAAACATTTACCATTCTAATTTTTTTTTAAAAATCAGGCATAGCTTTTGAAGAAATATGTGCCTTAATAAAAGATGCTGATAAATGCAAATGTGTGCCTAGAGACTTCCTGATGTAAATGTTCAGTAGAGTATTCAAAAGGTTAACGCAAAGCCTAGACTAGGACTTTTGATAGGGAACTCTGTGATGGAAAAAAAGGATAAAACTTTGTGAGATATGTGAAACTGTATGGGGGTGTGAAGTGGTTAGTGTGAAGTATTTAAGAGATTAGAAATCAAAAGAAAACAATAACATCACATAAAGAAACAACTAATTCTAAATGTTGATGAAGGTAAGGGACACAGGAATGGCCAAGAACTATTTGGCCTGAGGAGTAAGGAAAACAGTGTAAAATGTAACTTGGCATGGGAGGAAGAATAAGTATTGAAAATTTATGTTGCAATACAGTCCCTACGAATGGCAAAGAAGAAAGTATATTTTTCTACAAGTCTAGCATTTCAAAGGTTTGGAGATTTTCAACATATAGAATCACAGTGACTCAACAGCAATATAATATATTACTGCTCCACATAAAAGATAATGAGAAGGTACATAAACAAGATAGGAACTGTAGGATTAGGGAACACAACTTTACCACCTCACAATGCTGAAGGGATGTGGCATGAAAGCATGTCCACTGGAGACACATAAAGGGCAAGAGGAAGAAATGAAGAACAAGAAGGACTTGGTGCCACATGCCTGGAAGCCAGTACTTGGGAGACTTCAGCAGGAGATACAAAATTCAAACCCAGTTTGGGCAAATCAGAAGACCTTGTCTCAAAATTTAAAAGTAGTTTTAAAAGGCTAGGGATGGAGCATGCTGCAAAGACCCTAATTTCAACTGCCATGACTACAAACAAAATAAAACAAAAACAAAAAGTAAGAAAAGTGAGTTCATCAGTGGGAAGGTGTACACAGCTTGGCTCTGTTACGTAGCCTGGACTTCCTGACCCTATATCTTACCTGCCCAATCATTCTCTACATTTTTTGGTTCACTTTTCCATAATTATATATTTCTCAATTCCTTTGGTCACCCCTCTTTTTAGGACAAACTATATCCTTTTAATCTTGTCTATAAAGTTCTTCATCATTGGATCTCACTGGTAATTCCAATTATATTTTCCCTCTAAGAATCCCAGGGCACAAAGTCTTACACCTTGTTGTCTGCCTCTGCAATTTCTTCATTTGCTTCTGTACCCTAGAATTAATTTCCTATTTAATCAAGGAATAAAATATTCAGGATCTAGGGAGTGACTGATTCATTTGCAAATTTACCACGTAGTTCTTGGCTATATGAACCATTTGATAAGTGATCATTTTATATAATCTCATATAGTGCTATAGCATATTACTGCCTAACTATGATTTTTACATAACAAGGACATTATGTAGTGTAGTTGCAAGACCTTAGGACTCAGATGTGCAAAGGCCTTGCTTGCAATTCTATCTCTAGTACTATAAAGGATCAAAAAATTTTCATGTGAAAGTACTCTGGAAGGTATTAAAAACCATATACTGTATATTATGACTTTATCTTTCTTTTCACATAGACTTTAAAGATCTTGTGGGCAGGAACTAGCTCTGACAGTTATTCTAATTTTCAATTTATATACCAAGAAACTTCACATTGAAGAACTAAATAAATATGCAATGATTAATTATTGTACACTTCAAGGTCAATGGCAAAAGGCCTGAACAACCACTGCCTATGCTTTAGTATTCTTCCCCATTCCAGGTTGTCCAGTCTAGACTAAGCTCATTTATTTTCATCTTGGCTCCTAGAAGAATCTTTCAAGAATGCAAATCTGCCTCTGTTACTTGAACTTCTTAAATTTTTTTAAAGCTCCTTTAGCTAATCTTCAAATTCTTCATAATAATCAGAATATTTTAGGACTGGCTGGTGGCTTATTCTATAGCCTCATCTTACTCCCCTCCAAGTGTCTGCTCTAGATATACTATTTTACCTACGGGTTCCAGAATGTGCAAAACTCATCCTTCCACTGTGTTCAAGTATGGGCTCTTACCTATTTGACTAAAATACTTCTTGAGAAAGTCTTCTACTCTACCCATCCCATAACAATGCCAGTTGGCATGGATTAGGAAGCATCCCATGGCTCTACACATATGTCTTAATAAAGATTTACTGCCAATATCACTACGTGTTCTGGTGTTCATTCTTGGGCTTGCCTAGTGCCTGGTATGTGGTGAGTGATCAGAAACTTGTAGGGAATGAACATACATAGATTCATTATTCTCTAGTAATTTTAGCATCATTTTTTCATGCAAATAAAAGATGGGATTATTTTAGAAAACTAAAATTTCATGAGTATATGATTTTTTTAACCTTAAGTTTCAAAGAGCAAAATTTATAGGCTATACAACAAAGGGAACTCAGTACCATGCATATTCTTAGAACAAAACAAAATTATTTTAAGCTTAAAAATACATGCTTGGACTGGCCAGATATCTCAGTGGATTAAAGTGCCTGTTTAGGTGGATGCAGGGGCCAGAGTTTGATCCCTGGCCTGCCATGCTGGCCCACCTCTGGGGCACTAAAACAGCAACTGTAACTGGAAATGGTGGTTCACGCCTATAATCCCAGTGTTTGTGAGGCTGAAAAACAGGAAGAATCATTAAAAGTCCAATCTGTGTAGTGAGACCCTATAGATCCTGTACCAAATATAGTAAAAAACAAAAACAAACATGCTCATAGAATATAATGAGTCTTGTCAGAGACAATGCAACTACTAGGAGAGGCCCAGCTCCATGAGAGGATAGAAAGCTGACAGGTTGGAGATTCGTAAGATTAAAGAGTGATCTACAGTATTTCATAGAAAAGTATAATAGGTAGCTAAAATGGGCCACTCAAAAAATAAAAGATAAAGACTACTATAGACACTATAGTACTTTTCAGTACTCATAACTGGGGAAGAATAAAAACATGTCAAGTAGATTTCTCTGAAGACAAGTTTACTTAATGTTACATACTTCTGATTAATTGATTAAGCTGTGTGGCAGTTTTCCAAAAGATATTACTGGGCTCAGTATTTCCCCAAAACCAGGAATGTCCCTTTTTACCTTAATTGAAATACCAACAAATTGTTTCTGACTTTAACCTCCCAGAAAATAACAAGAGATGAGACCTTAAGACCCTGGTTTAGTATAGTGTCAGTGGTGGAGATAAAAAGAATGGGATAAAGAAAGAGAATAGTTTGTTTATGAATTGCTAGACAGGACTCAAGAAAATGTTTGTGGAATAAAGCAAAATTGAATGACAAAGTCTACTTTAAAGTCTTGGGAATGAAAAGTGGGTAAAAAATGTATTTGTAAAATTAGAACTTAGAAACATGGGTAAGAAAAGCAGCCAGATTTAGAGTAGAAGCAATAAGAAAGACAAGATTTTCATAAAGATTTCACCAATAATTACTGATTAGAGCTGGCAATACTGGGAAAATTTGTATATTAGTTTCACTGAAATAACACAAAAGTAGGGTGATAACTTCTTCCCAGTAGGTTTCTCTTCTACCTAAAACTTACATAATCAGCAAAGAGGTTTCATCCTCCCAAATAGCAAATCTTAGTGCATTATGACTATTAATATCAATGCATGGTTTCCTAGTCATTTCAAAATATTCCTCCAAAAGCAGATCAAGAGTTCAAAAAGTAATGCTAAATTTTAAAAGTATTTCTTCTCTCATTCTTTTAAAAATGTTTTAAAAGTGTTTGAGACTAACTTTTGCCAAGTTAAGCCTTCTTCAAATGTAAGTTTTACAATTTAAAATAGAACTTTATAGTGAACATGTG